>PVJS01008031.1:0-54294 GCA_004027185.1 Glis glis | reverse complement strand
GGAACCGAAAAAAAAAAAAAAAAAAAAAAAAAGAATAGGAGAGGGATGTTTCCTTTGATGCAGAATCAAGATCTCCTTATTGGAGATCCATTTTGGGGGCCAGCCCAAGACCGAAACTCAATAAATGCCAGTTCCCGGCCTATTCTGGTATTCAGACTCATGGAACGCCATTCAGAAATATGCTTCTTCTCAGACTCGTACAAACTAGAATAGCGCGTAAGAACTTTGTTTTCACAAGGTAATAGATACCATTCTTAGAATTGCAGGAAAGGACATTCTTTCTTTGCTTTTTATTCAATACTTCCTTCCACTCCCACTCTTTGTATTCCCCTAGTGATCTTAAAAGCCTTCCACATCCTTTCTTCTGATACGAAGGCCAGAGATGGAGTGTGGATAATGGGTCTACCATATCTTATCAGGCAATCTTCCAGAAAACCATCACCAAAGCCCCAGCATTAGAGAACAGGATGCAATGTAGCATTTGGAGGGGGATTTTTATAGCAAGATGAAATAGAACTAGGAAGCTAATTTCCCCCTTTATTCTTACTATAAATAGTCAAGTTTATCATTTGGTGTTACTCATTTATTTATCCATTCAACATATGTTTATTAAAGCACCTACAACGTGCCTAGTTCTATGTAGGTACTGGAATTGCGAGGGATTTGGGAGTACTTCTCTTTAGGTTTATATAGTCTATCTATTATGGTTTGGATCTGGAATGTCCCACAATGGCTCATGTGTTGAATGCTTGATTCTCAGTGCAGTGATGTCCAGAGGTGGCACTTTCAGGAAGTTATTGGATCACAAGGGATCTGACCTCATCAGTGGAGGTATATATATTACAGTACTGGGGATTGAATCCAGGGGCATTCTACCTCTGAGCTACACCCCCAGCCATATTTTTATTCTTTATTTTGAAGCAGGGTCTCACTAAGTTACGGAGGGCTTCACTAAGTAGCTGAGGCTGGCCGCTAGTGGATTTATGATGTAATGGCAGGTTGTGGAGATGTACTGGGAGGTATTGAGAGGTGGTTGAAACTGTAGGACATGGGACCTAGTTGAAGAAGTGGGTACTTGGGGGTGTGCCTTTGGGAACTTTATTTTATCCCTAGCCCCTTCCTCCCTCTCTCTCTCTCTGCTTCCTGGCTGTAACAGCTTTCCTACACCATGCTCTTCTGCCATGGTGTTCTGCTTCACCAAAGGCATAAAAAATGGAGCCAGCTGACGTGGACTGAAAACTCTGAAACTGTGAGCCCAAATCAATCTTTCCTCCTTTAGGTTGTTGTTCTCACATATTTTGGTCACAGAGATGAAAAGTTGACTAACATACTATCACCCTTACCTTCTCTCATCACCAGAAAACCTGATAAGCTGGGTCCTAACCCATCTGGAAGTCTTTTCATTAAACCTGTCTGTGCTTTTTAAACTGCTCTCCTGAGGTCCCACATTTGCAAAGGGGGAGGCTGCAGGGTCTTCCTTGGAGTTGGGAAGGAGAGGCCAAGCTGGTAGCCACTCCTTTTTTACCTCTTGAAATTTTTCATGAGAATATTTTCAAAGAATGGGACACATACAAATAATGAGAATCACATAATCAGGTATAAATGTTAGCTCTGCCACTAACACTGAGAGCATGTGATTTTGGAAAAGCTAGTTATATTCTGTAGGACTATTATCTCACTGATTAAAAAGCAAATGATAATAAGTTTTTCATGAAAATACTTCATAGGACTTTATAGAATGTAGTAAGGATTCAGTGAGATACTGTATGTGAAAAGTATTTGGCACAGTTCCCCAGCCCATTTATTTCCATCTTCCTTCCTCCCTTCCTTTTAGGCTTCTTCTTTCCCTCTCTTCTAACCCCACTTTGGGGGTGACTGGTGATGGGCAAAGTATTTTCAGGTCCATGAAGATCTAATTATTAGCCTATTTGCCCTATCAAGTTACACAGTGGTGAAAATAAATTTTTCTTTTTTGTTTCCAAACCAATAAATGGCTCAACTTGGCATGCACCAAAAAATACTAGGAAGCCATGTGTGATGGTTACTTTCATGTGTCAACTCGGCTAGTTTTCTAAATGCTAATCTAGGTGTTCTTGTGAATATATTTAGTAGTGGTCTTTAATACAGTTGTCTTTAAGTAAAAAAAACTTTGTCAGTTGTCTTTAAGCAAAAAAAAAAAAAAGGTCCATGAATATGAATGGATTTCATCCAGTCAGTTGAAGGGCCTTCAGGGCAAAACCAAGGTTTCTCTGAGGAAGAAGAAATTCCACCTATAGACTGCAGAATGAGGTTCAGAATGATTTTCCAGCCTGCTGAGTCAGATTTCCCCAGGCCAACCCACAATCACATACACCAATTTCTCCCTTGCTCCTTCACACACACACGTACACACACACGTATATATATACGTGTGTGTGTGTGTGTGTGTGTATGCATATTTGTATAAGTAAATATAACTTTGTCTCCTATGGCTCAGTTTCTCTGGTAGAATCATGACTGATACACCATCAAATTTTAAAGTGTGATCTGTAGTTAAAAAATGATGTTGACCATGCTGTCAGTTAGAATTTAAGTCAAAGTAGAGGTGGAAGTCCATTGTCCTTTAGTATCAAGCAATTTAATATGATTGTGCCGATAAGAGTATTCATCTTAATAACACATTTTCAGTAATGGTACCACTTTTTGTGGGTCCCTGAAAAACAAAGTGTCACTGTATTTATACTGGAAATAAATACTTGACAATACTTGAAATAGAGCACCTCTCTACTGAGGAATTTAAACTACTTCACAGGCATTATCTCATGTGATGGTAATGAGGTAGGTGGCAAACATGATCAGTCCCACTTTATAGACTGAAATTGGGACATCATGAATGTGACTTGGCTCAAAAGCTATGCAGAAACCCACTAACAAATTAGAACGGCCGGGTGTGGTGGCACACGCTTGTAATCCCAGTACTTGAGAGGCTGAGACCAGAGGATCCGGGTTTGCGGCCAGCCTCAGCTACTTAGTGAGGCCCTCCGCAACTTAGTGAGATTCTGTTTCAAAAATAAAGAATAAAAAATAGGTCCTGGGGTGTAGCCCGGAGGAAGAATGCCCCTGGGTTCAATCCCCAGTACTGCAAAAAAAAAAAAAAAAAAATTAGGAACAATAGCAACAAAAGGCTTTCCACTAGTGTTCAGCCAATTAAGGTGTGGTCTCCAAAACTCCAGCATGAGTATCACGTGGGCCCTTTAAGATGCAGATTCCTGGGCCCTGCCCTAGACATACTGAAGTAGAATTCTGGCATCAAAGCCAAGGAGTTTGTCATGTCTGTGAGCTCCGGGGGTGGATCTTAGCAAGTTGAAGTTTGAGAACCATCTCCTCAGGTTTAGTTTTTCACCTGGTTTATACCTTAACTGTTTGGCTTTGTGGATTATTTAAATTGAGAAATTACAAGTGGAATAACTGGGTTTTTTTTTTCAGCATCAATTAGGAAAGAAAAAAAACTACAAGAAAAACTACTAGCTTACATTTGAAAATAATAGACTTTCAAATGCTTCTCATTATTTTCAAAGAGCCATTTAAAGAAAGCAAAGCTCCCTTTGAGTCACTGATGAGTAAATTCTGTCAACTTCCTGGTCTCCATCTATTGGTATTTGTACACTGTTTTGCCCTTAACTCTCCATCCTTGCCCGAGGATGGATATGACGCGTTCACATATAACCTTTTCTCTCCTGCTGCCTCCCAGGGATTATCTGTTTTTTTTTAACCAAACAAATGCACATGATATCTGCAAGCCAAGAACATTTTTGCTAGAGTGGTCCTGGCAGAAAATGCACAGTAACTCTTATGCTGTCTCTAAGACCCAGGGAATGTTTGACAGGGTGAACTCACTTTTGGCAAAATCATTCAATACACTGGCCAAATAAAATCAATTGGCGGTGACGCCAACATTGATTGAACCTGTAGCTCTACTGTCCTTACCATTTGTCATTGGTTTCTTCCCTCAAAGTTTGACGAATGGAGGTTTCTGTTCAACAGAAGTTCTTCAAGGCAACAAAAGCTTAGTTTTCTAGAAAAAGAAAATATATAATATATTTGAACAGATTATATCCTCCATAGAATATAGAATATTACTGCACACACTCTGTGTTGCTAGGAGGACTTTATAAAAAACAAAGATTTCCAGATCTACAGGGGCGGAGTCGTTTATGTGGCTGGTGACTGGGTCTATCCTATAGGGTATAGCCATCACCCCTGCCCCCTGCACTGAATCCGGGCCCTTATGCATTTAGGATCACAAGGTAAGTGAGGAAAAGAGGCCGATGGAACATGGGAACTCCTCACCACTACATGCAAAACCACACTTAGCAGGAAATGACTCACAAACCCTTGCTACCTAAAGGTACAAAATTATAAAAGCGGACTCAGTCTCCAGAATTTTATTTTATACCCATTCTCCTAAAAGACCAAAATAGACCATGCAAATAAAATGAAACTTGAGTCTATGCTTTCAAAAGCATTTCAATATGTAAACCCAAACTAAACAGTGAAAGCTCTGTTGTAATCATAAAAAACTGAGACTGCAAATACCCATTTGTACAGAAATGTTTAAATTATGGACCATTCATACAATGGGACTCTATGTAGCTGATAATCAAATGAGACGTCTTTATGCATGGGCATATATAATAATATCTAGTATATATTTGTTTAAGCAAATTGAAAAAATGATAATTTGATTCTGTTTTCTAAAATAACAACTAGACATTAGCATATACAAATGAAGACAACGTGGAAGGGCTTGCACCTCATGGTTAAGAGATTTGAGATCACAGGATATAGTCTCTTTCCACATTATGAATTCCTGTTATGTTTGGATTTCTCATAAAACACACAATTGCATTCTTTTTAAACATTTTCTTTAAATTTTTTTTTACTTTTATTGGTGCATTATAATTGCACATCATAGTGAGGTTCAAAGTGATACAAATAAATATGCAAACAGGCCTTGGTATGTTTTCCTTCAGGCCCCACCCTGCTCCCCACCCCTCCCCATACATAATCGTTTATTTGATATTGATACCTTCATACATGAGCATAACATAATTTGAATTGTTTCATTCATTACTTCTTCTTTTTCCCCTCCCTACCTCTCTATTCCCTTCTCAATTACCTAAAGTTCCTTTTGTTTCTTAGTTTTTCTCTAGCTTCCACATATGAGAGAAAGTCGATCCTTGACTTTCTGAGATTGACTGATCTCACTTAGCATAATATTCTCTAATTCTATCCACTTTCCTGCAAATGACATAATTTTATTGTTTTTTATGGCTGAGTAAAATTCCATTGTGTATATACACCACATTTTTGTTATCTATTCATCTGTCAACAGATACCTAGGGTGGTTCCACAATTACTTTCTTAGAACAAATTTTAAGTGTTTAAAAAGTGAAATGCTGAAAAAATGCTTTTGGGGATTTTTCTGTATGAGCTAGACTGGTCACAACACAGGTCTGATGAAGTTTGGATAAATGATGCTCTCCTAGTTTGGGTTCTCGGGAAGCAGGGCTGGGACAGAGTTAGGGGGTGCAGAAAGCTTATAGGGCTGGGACACTTGCAGAATAAAGGGAAGGAAGTAGGTTACACACTGGCAGGAACCTGCCAGCCCACTGGGAAACCTTAGAGCCAAGATGCCCAGTAAACAAGTTCCACTCTGAGTCCTTGTACTGAGCCCTTGTACCCCTGCCTTGCACAGTCCTTGTCTGGGAACCGCCCCAGAGGAGCAGGACCTGTGCAGAAAAGCTGAGGTGGGTCCCGAGTCAACACCTGCATGCTATCAGCTCCCCAGGCTCCTCCACGCTGCGGGTGAGTCCTTTCTTGCATGAGGATCTGAGCTGAGCGTGTCCACCTCTGCCACAGTGCCTTCTCTACTTCCCACCCACAGGCACAGGCATTTTTTTTAAAGACAAAGATGGTTTGGGGTGAAACTCCCCAACTTTCTCTAAGCCACTCTTTCTTCTATCCACAACACTTCTTTTTACCATTTTGCTTCCACTTCAACTATATAATTAAAGTGTTTAAGAAGTGACTTATTAGCTAGGTGCAGTGGTGCATACCTATAATAATCCCAGTACTTGGGAGGCTGAGACAGGAAGATCGCAGGTTTCTGGCCAGCAGTGCATGGTAACTTAGCAAGATCCTGTTTCAAAATAAAAAAAAAAATAGGGCTAGGAGTGTAACTCAGAGGTAGAGCACCCCAGTGCCACACACACACGAACACACATACACACACACACACACACACACACACACACACACATGCACACACGAAGTGACATGTGTGAAAGTTATAAAGGATAAAGTTATTTATATTAGTTAGACTATATAGAAATATAGGTTTACTTTTGTGAGCTTCTCCAAATGATGTCTGAGAAGGTTTCGGGGAAAACATGAATGGCAAATACTTAAGTACATAAACCTCTTTCCTTTTATCCATATTGCCTCCACACAACAGCCCTCAGAAGAAGTTATATTATTATTCCATTTTGTAGATGACTAAAGGAAGGTGCAGAGTAGTTGATTCACCTTTTCTAAGCCACTCTGTAAGCGCTAGAGTCAGGGTTTAAATCTATGGAATCTGATGTCAGAGTCCATATTTGTAAATAACATAGTAAAATGGCTCTTAATGGACTAAGTGTGTTCACTGCAAGGTACAGGTATCTGCATGAGCAGAAGAAAGAAGTATGGAGTAATCAGGTAAGAAGCATCCATGAACGCAGGCAAAGACCAGAGGAGACCCCAGGAGTGGGCTGGGGAGCTCTTAGGGTTAGGATTTAAAATGTCGCTCAGATCTCATGAGGTAGACAAGGCAGCCATGTTGGAATGGGACTTGCTTGCTGAGGAAGATCCCTGGAACAATGTTTTCCTGGCTGGCTGCTGCAGCTTCCCGCCAAGTGCTGACACAAGCTCTCACCCTCATACGTCTCTCTGCTCCCTACCATGATGCCCTAAGGGCCTGCAGCTCCGGCTCCGGCTCCTGCTTGGAAGCTGGTATAAGATGGACCGAAATCTCCAAAACTATGAGAACAAATCAAATTCCTCTTCCTCTATGTTTTGCATGTCAGGTGTTTGTGTCACAGCCGTGCAAATGGTGACTGAAACCGGGGCCTCATCTGTGGATGGAATTGGGGCAGACCCAACATAAGCTTAACCTCCAATAGCTCTTCCTATGTAAGACTCTTTCTGTGAATGGAAAGAAACTTCAATTATCTGCCTCTGAAGGAAACAGCTTCTCCTTGGAATATAAAGGGAGGGCTATCATTTTGGAATTTGGTGAGAAACCTCTCTTTCCGCCTGCTCATGTGTCCCGAGGCGTCTCTTGGACTTACAGCAAAGTCTGTGAGGTCCTGTATTGCTTCCACACCTCTCCTCATTTCCCTTTATTTTTGTTCTCTGGATAAAAGAAGGTATGGGCTGATAACTATATTTTTTAAAAGATGTGCCTTTTGTTTCCATCCCTAAATAGTGCTGTGGCAATAATTCTGTTTCAAAGAAAACTATTGAGAGTCTTATAATTGGAGTTATTGACATCCAAACTCTACACAGCACTCTTTGTTACTCCAGTTCTGAATAGTGCTCATTAATAGGGTCACTTATCTAGAAAATAATTAAAAATTCAATGTACACGAGCACCTGAGAAGTCCTCCAAAGGTAAATGTTAGAAAGGGTGGTTTCCATGACAACGTCTCATCATCTTCATTGATCTCTTGCTCCCATTTCCTAGTAGATAGACATCTGCTTTGAATAGCAACCTTCTTCAATAATTTATACAGACTTTGGAAAATATGTTGGTCATCTTTCATCAGTAATTGGAATTTTCCCGAATTCTGATGTGATTCTAAGTGCTACCTCTCTGAGGCAGTCAAACCGTGCTTTGCTGGAGTGGAAAACATCCCCCTCTTGTAGCTTTTCTCTAAGTTTTAAAGAGTGAGGGTCTATTTGCTGAAATGCTTATTTGGTTCAGAGACAAGTGGATTTATGGTGTCTGAGCAGGCCCCATACAACCGACTATTTTCCCTTCTCACCAGTTAGCCTATCAACTCATGACCTAACCCATCATTAATAATGATGATGATGATGGTGATGATGATGATGATAATAGTAAATCTCATGGATTTCATTGACTTTGTGTCAGTCTGTTAGATAATTGATCAAATCATTAGGGGGTTATAAATTTATTTGGTTGATTTTTCTTTCTGTGGTACTGGGGATGGAACCTAGGGGCATTATACTTCTGAGCTACACCCCTAGCCCTATTTTATTTTATTTTTAAATTTTGAAACAAGGTCTCACTAAGTTACAGAGGACCTCACTAAGTTGCCGAGGCTGGCCTTGAATCTGCAATCCTCCTGCCTCAGCCTCCCAAGTAGTGGGATTACAGGCATGTATCATCTCTCCTAGCTTCATTTGGGTGATCTTATTGTTAATATAAAAGGGAAGGCAATGAAGAAGACATGTCATAATCACAAACCTAACACTGACTGTGCTAGAAAAACAATTTCAGTACTAATTTATTGCCATTTTTCTGCTTGAATGATGGTGTGTGATACAACTCAAAGCAGTAACATGTATGGCAGGAAGAAGAAGAAGAGAAGAAGGGGGAGGAGGAGGAAGAGGAAGAGGGAGAAGGAGCAACTCTGAAAAGGAAGAAGCAAAAAATATTCATCGCCCTATGAAAAATAATTTTATAATCACAGAACAAAATTCCTATGATGTGAACCCCAATGAAGAAAACTCCCTTTGAACTTGTGTGATACACTTTTCCATAGGCATCTCAAATAGAAAAATGTATCTCAAAGAAATTCTGAAATGTAGTGAAGACTTTTACATTGGTCTGGAAAACTGGAGTGGCCTTTTATACCTTATGCCAGACTGTGAAAAAAATTCCAACTACTTTGCAGTTTATTTCTGGGAAAGAAAGAAAGAAAAAGAAGAAACAGAACAGCAGGGAAAAAGAGGGAGAGACTGTTTTGTTGTTGTTGTTATTGTCATCCAAAAGATGTTCAAAACAAAAAATGTTGCTTTGAGTGACAGTTTCTACCTTGCTTGAGAATCTAGGGCTAGACCTGTTCAGATAGAAGGCTGCTGACGGCACAACTTGCTGCTCTCATTTCTCACCCCTTCATGAGCATCCTTTTCTCAGACAGAGCAGCTGGTACCTTGTTTCCAATAGGATAGAGATAGAGGAAATGATGTAGGGAAAACTTTCATAAAAATTTAATTTGAATTAAAACCCGAAAGATAAAAATTTAACCTAAAAACTGAGCTAGGAGTGATAGTTTATATTGGCTGTACGATATATTTGGTTTTTTTAGATTATAAAAAATACACATTCATTATGGATGATATGGAAGGAAGAAAGTAGAGGAAATACTTTTCTACTATTTAGGAACCTCTGTTTATAATTTTGGATATTATATTTTATCTCTTGGAAACTGTTTATGTGTTTGCTCATTTGTTTTACATAATATTGACTATCACATATGTGTTTATATTATACATTTTTTTTGGTACTGGGGATTGAACCCAGAAGCATTCTACTCCTGAGCTATAGCCCCAGCCCAATTTTATTTTTTTATTTTGAAACAAGGTCTCGCTAAGTTGCTGAGGGCCTTGCTAAATTGTAGTGGCTGGCTTTGAACCTATGATCCTCCTGTCTCAGCCTCCCAAGCACTGGGATTATAGGTGTGCACCCGGTTTATAAACCACACCCAGTTTATATTCTACATTTTAACCTTTAATCTATAGGAAATATTTGTCAACTCACAAAGACATCAGGTTTCTGTATTTTAGACTTTGATAAAACAATTTTAAAAGGTCTCATAACAATATGTCATGTGGCTATGGTATGTTTTGCTCAGCTAGCCTCCACTTTGGACATGCAAGTCACTGCCATTTTTTTAAAACTATGATTTGAAAATAGAAGAAGAACCAGTCAGTAGTGGAAGGAGATCAGTGGAGGGAGAAGAGGGAGAAGGGGCGGTATGGGAAATGAAACAGACCAAATAATGTCAGGTGCATGCATGTATGAATACATTGCAATGAATGCCACTATTATCAATAAGTATAATGCACCAATAAATTAAAAATTACAGGTGGACCCCATTTTACTGTAAGGCTATTAAAGATAAAAACCAGGTAAATAGGGCTACCTTAAAGAAAATTCTCTTCTTTTATGGTACTAGGGATTGGAGCCAGAGACATTCAACCTCCAAGCTACACCCCCAGCCCATTTTTAAAATTTTTGTTTTGAAACAGGGTCTTGCTAGGTTGCTGAGACTGTCGCTAAGTTGCTGAGGTTGGTCTCTTGAACCTGTGATCCTCCTGTTTCAGCCTCCCAAGTACTGGGATTACAGTTGTGTACCACCATGACTGGCTAGAAACTTATCTTAAGACAGTGAAAATACTATAGTTTCTGGGTACTACATATCACATAAACACAGTAGTAGGCTTGAGATATACAAAGATCAAAAAGAATGAGTAAGACATTGTTGCCCTTACATTCCAATAGCATATATGTAAGCCAAAAATGATAATGCTGGGAATTAGAGCCAGAAGTGAAGCATGAATGCTACACATAATGCAACTCCTTGGAGAATTAGCAAAGTCTTCCCTGAGGAAATGATTTATGCACAATAAGTGAGCAAGGAAGGAAATTCTTTGATACAGTGGAAGGAGCTGTGAAGATCGAAAGATGAATAGGTATTGGAGACTTAAAAGTTAATGGGGAATAATGAAATTTGAAAGAGTTCAAGGTAACAAAATAGATCTCTATGGAGTGCAACAAACAAAAAGTGATAGTAGCTAAGAGATGGGAGAAATAACTTTCACTGGAACATCATGAGGTTACCAAGTTAGAAATCTCACTGAGCGGATCCTCAAAGGATCCACATTTGATAACTGGTAGCAGGCAGAGGAAGGGAGATGGAGGAAAAGAAAGGGCACACCACGTGGGCAGGACAGGCAGGAGCAAAGCTGTGGGGGGACCTTGTGCTTGGGAAATTAGAAGTGTGCTTTGGCTGGAGTTTAGGTGAGGGCACACATAGAAGTAAAGAATGCTACGAGGATGTTAGCATTGGATCTTGGCAAGCCTAGAAGCCAGGTTAAGTTTGGAAGTGAGAAGCCAGGAATGATTTTTAAATAGGTGAGCAGTAGACAAGAAGAGAGTCAGCAGATAGATGGGAAGGAAGAGAAGTCAACAAGTAAATTCTTTTCATGATCTAGTCTTGAAGCAATGAATACTTGAAGCAATGGCATGATCCAGAAGTACAGAAATAAATTCAAGAGCTATTTCAAAGAATCAATCAATAAGGATTGGCAATTATTTAGATGTGGTAGAAAAAGGGAAAAATGTCAAAGATGACTTAAAGGTTTTGAGCTTAGATATCTTGAGTGAATGGAGGTATGAGTGGGCAGAAAGTCAGCTTTCCAGAAAAGATGAGTTTGGTTTTGGTTGTGTTGAATTTGAGGTGCAGATGAGAGACTCATGTTCCACATAGGTTATTGGAAATCAAAATCTGGAGCTTAGAATGTCTTATTAGTGCCTTATCAAAATGTCCCTATTATGTCTAGTTCGTGGAACATTAAGTTGAATTAATAAGGAAATAAATCAAAAAGAATTTCAGATGGAGTCTTTATTGAACTTTTGATTGGCTGTTAATAAATTCAGCATAAGGAGCAAATATCCAGAATATACAAAGAACTCAACACAGTAGTAAAAACTCACAATCCGATTAAAAAATAGGCGCTAGGCCTAAATAGATATTTTTCAAAAGAAGACATATAAAAGTGCTTCACAACACTAATTATCAGAGAAACACAAGCCCAAACCACCATGATATATCATCTCACTCCAGCTAGTGTGTACTACAGAAAAGATGAAAAATAACAAGTACTGGCAAGGATGTGGAGAAAAGGGAACCCGTGTACACTGTTGATGGACTGTAAGTTGTACAGCCATTATGGGAAAAAAGCATAGTGGTTCCTCAAAAAATTAAAGAGAACTACTCTATGATCCAGCAATCCCAATCCTGGGTGTATATCCAAAGGAATGAAATCAGTAAGTTGAAGAGACATCTACACATCTATGTTTATTGCAGCACTATTCACAATAGCTAAGTGTCCACGGACTGATGAATGGATACAGAAAACCTGGTATATATACACAATAGAATACAAGTTAACCTCAAAAATGCACACAATCCTGTCATTTGTGACAACATGGGTGGAACTGGAAGACACTCTCAAGTGAAATAAGTCAGGCACAGAATACAGATACCATATAGTTTCACTCGCATGTAGAATGTAAAAAAGATGATGTGACAGAAATTGAAAATAGAATAGTGGTTACCAGAGGCCAAGGGGGAGAAGAAGGGAAGGAGAGATGGGGAAAGGGTGGTTAATGGGTGCTAAATTATAGTTAGATAGAAGGAATAAGTTCTGGTGTTCTATTACACAGTAGGGTGACTATAAATGACTATAATGCACCGCATATTTTAAAGAAAAAACTAGAAGAAAGGATTTTGAATGTTTCACCACAGACAAATGACAAATGTTCGAGGAGATAGGTATGTTTACCCTGATTTGAACATGGTACTAGGTATGCATGTGTCAAAAAAGTCTCATGGTATACCATACATACATACAATTTTTACATGTCGATTAAGACACAAAATAAAAATCAATTGAAAGAGCAAATTTTAAAAAAAATCTGTAGATGTAAACTAGGAATTGGAGATCCTCTCCCCCACCAAAAAAGTTCTGTTTAAAATTCATTCAGTTATACGTTTATCTGAACCTTTCAGTAGTGATTTTATTTCACAATGTGTAAAAGTCGCTGAATGTTAACAAATCAAGTCTTAGAGATAATTGTTTAAAAAAATCACTTTGGGCACACATAACCTCATCTCAAACCATCATGACGACTCCGGTGAAGGAGGGAATCAAAACCAGATGGGTTTAGTGGATTTGCAGATTACTGTCAAAGTGCTCAGCCCTCAGAGGTTTCCAGTTGAACAAACATCCTCTGCAGAAGGCTATTTAAAATATTCAATAATTTACATCTCGGCCTACTTTTGTTCTGATTTTAAGTGGTGGTGATCAAGGGCAGTTCTACAGCCACCAGAGATGAAAAACATCAAGTATTTGTGTTTATCTCCAGGCAGCAAGGAGCCATGGTGCTTTACCCTCTTCTTGCTCAGTAGTTACTTAGTAGTTGCTTCAAAAGCTGAGGTTTTCTCTTCAAAACAATGCTTTAGAAATGTTACTGCAATTTTAAATACTTGAATTTTTGTTTGCTTTTCAGATGATGGATATTTTCCTGTCCCAACCCCTGACTTGTGAACTACTTTAAATTAATGTGACAATAAGGCAATCTACATATATATATATTGAATATATATTGAATTACTTGTAAGAAAATAATCATGCCAATTCTTTTAATATTTTATAATCCAGGAAATTGAAATATAAACATTTTAACATCTACTGGAATAATTTTTCTAACATTTTGTTAGGAATTGCTGAAAACAGGAAGCTGGCTATTAGAAAGAGTTAAAGATGATGATGAGGCTGGCATATTGGGAATAGATATTTGGGGAGTGAAGCTGTAGGTTAATTAAAGAAACAAAAACAACAACCACCAATGCAATAGAATATTTCCTTGCTTGGAGCAGTCTGTGAGCAAAAAGGAGAGTGGATAGAAGCAAATGGAAGGTTCTGGTATGTTCTGGTGTATTCTGCATAAAGTCATCATGAGTGGATGTAGGGATAGCATTTAACTCATATAATGTATTTATAAGATGATGAGTTAAGATTACTGATCAGTAAGTAGATGTAATTTCATCCTTTCAGTAAATATTAATATTAAGTCAGTCTGGGCAAGTATACTTGCCTTATTTATGCCACTGGAACCATTTTGATTAGTATGGGATGTTAAATACTGCTACTCCACATGATAAAGTCACTACTCCATCATCTTTAACACCTTCACATGAGGAGACTTCTTTATTAACAACATATTTGATTCTCAAACCGACCAAACTGAGAAGTTGGCCTCAATCCTCACATTTAGTTCCTTAGACATTTTTAAACTCATAACTCAACCTTTATCCAGTCATTTTATTACATGTAGTAGAATCTTGGTATAAGTGAAGGTTTGAGGTTGTAGTGATGGATCCATCATGTCCTGATATTTTGCTGTAATTAAAGTTGTTTTAAGGAAATTCCTTTTTAGCAAGCACCTGACACATTATATGCAATTTGAAAAAATGATCTTAGAAATTTATAAATTTGTATTCCAACTTAGCAGCATTATCAAAATGCATTTTTTAGGTCTTAAGGAGTTATTGTCCTTTAAGCCCTATCATGCTACATGTGAAGAAATGTAAATATTCTTCACATCTAACATGTAAATATATTAAAAAATGATATATAAATACTATTTCACCACATGAAACATGATAGGGTATGTGTGTGTGTGTGTGTGTGTGTGTGTGTGTGTGTGTGTGTAATTTCTGGATATGTTTGCTATTAACTTCTTAATATGATCATTCTTAGTATTAGTTAAGTTATTAATACAGGTTGACTATTGCTTATCCAAAATAATTGGGACCAGAAGTGTTTCAGATTTTAGATTGTTTTTCGGATATTGGAATATCTGCATAGACTTATTGATTGAGCATCCCTAATCTGAAAATCAAAAATTCAAAATGGTCCAAAATCTCAAGCCTTTAGAGCATCATGTCACTGCTCACAAAGTATCATATTTTAGAGCATTTCTGACTTCAGATTAGTGATGGTCAACTTGTGATAAAGGAAAGAATTCTGTCTACTCAGTTTAGGCAAATGGAGATATATTGATGAATATATCTAGTTCACGGTGTCATTGGGAGAGCTGATAAACAGTTTATAGCCTGAATTTACAGGAATGACTTCCCTAATTACAACACAGACCTAGGTTTCCAAGAGAGCTGCCAACTTTGCTACAGCTCCCAAACAGCAGAATCACCCATGGAACACTAGCTGCAAGGGAGTCTAGTAAATGTAGCTTACTCTCCACCATCTGCAGTATAGGAAAGAATGCTAAAGGGCATTGGAGAGAGGTTGGGTGAGCCAACCACAATATCAGCCTTTCTGGTGATGCATGAAATGTGACAGACACTTTATAGAGGTAGCTAGAGATCACATTTGTGTGTATGTGTGTGTGTGTGTGTGTGTGTGTGTGTGTGTTACACAAGGAAATTGTTATTAGCATTAGTCTCTTGATAATGAAAAGACATGTTTATCTAAGGGGAAACCCAAGCAGCTGCAGAGAACTACAACTTTTAATAGGGAATGAATCTATAAGGGAGGTTGACAAATTGGAGAATGAGGGACAAATCCTGCCTGCCACTTGTAAATAAAGTTTTATTGGAACAGAGCCCTGTGTGTTCATTTTGTATTGTCTGTGGCTACTTTCATGCTCCAGGGGCGGTGTTGGGTAGTGCTACAGAAACCATTTGACCTGCAAAGCCCCAAGTATTTATTATTTGGCCCTTTATAAGAAAAGCTTGCTGAGCCCCAATCTATAACCCAATTATATATGTTTTTAAAACCCATTGAAACTAATACTTGGATTTATTATCTTAAAAATAATGTTGGTAGATTTTTACATTTTAATGAGCAACGCATAGGTGAGATCAATGTGCCAAGAACACCACAGAACCAAAATAAAGCAAAAGGCATATATTCTTACAATGATGGAGAGCAAGTTGAGAAATTGGAAAAGTTCTAGTCGTGTTTTGATTTTTACATATGAAAATCTTTTTCTCACAGATCTCTGCATGATTTACTAAGCCGGAAGTCTCTTTTGTCCTTTGAGTCACAAGCACATGGTAGATCAGCAGCCATTCCATCAGCCTCTCTCACATTAAGATGTTAGAAAAAATGGTGACTAGGTCAATGTGGTCCAGTCGCCAAATGGAAGGTAGGAGAATGTCTCTTGTTGACTTCAAATGATGTCCCTGATGCCGGGCATGATGGTGCATGCCTGTAATCCCAGTACTTGGGAGGATGAGACAGGAGGATCACAGGTTGGAGGCCAGCCTTAGTAATTTATGACCCTGTTTCAAAATAAAAAATAAAATAAGTTTGGGGGTGTAGCTCAGAGGTAGAACACCCCTGGGTTCAATTCCCAGTACTGAAAAAAAAGAAGAAGAAGAAAAGAAAAGAAAGCAAGCAAGCTTGATTAGCTAATTCTGCATGGCTTTCTTGAGCAGTTGGGTGTTTAAAAGCTCCATTTGCTTCTGCTAAATTATTAAAAATCACATCTCACTTCAATTTTGAAGTAAGACATGAATGTGGCTCTTTTCTTTAGGCATGTGTCAACTTGATAAATCTACAATATGATTTTTCACAATTTTTTCTAATTTTGCAAGGTGGCATCTTACTCCCATGCAGACCACAATTAAAGGTTCAGTGAGCAGGGGAAACCATGCAACACACAGATGAAAAAGTAAGTAAGATTCTGAGCAAGGACTGTTGGTAAGATCCTTACTTCTTACATTCAAGCAGCTATGCTCCCCGCCCAGAGGGCATTGGAGAATTTGAGAGTATATTCACTTCCTAAATTTCTGGAGAGTGTTCTACAAGCGTGGAATAGTGGTCACCTGTAGGTGAAAATGATCATCATTCCCTGACCGGGCTATATCCCATGTCACAAATTTAAAACCATTTCCCAGTCTCTGAAGGCTGAAGGATGGGAGATTATTTTCTTTGCTGTTGGCACTATCTTATTGGTCTTCTTACTTCTTATTAGTGCATTATAATTATACAAATATAGTGGGATTTATTGTGATATATTTGCACATGCACATACCAGAATTTGGTCAATTTCCATTGCTGGTCCTGGATGAACTCATTTTCTATCCCCATTTGGTTCTCAAAAGACTACTCTTCTCACTGACTCTTCTCCACTCTTTTCCAAAGTGCTTGTTTGCACTGTGGTTGTCCTGTACAGATAGAACCAATGAGGTGACTGTGCGACTCCCACCTCCCTAGTGTGTGGCTTCCATGGCTCGTTGTAGTGATTGGTACTCTCATTTAAACTTTCACCTTTTGAGGGCCACATTATGGGTTGAGTATCCCTTACCGTAAATGCTTAAGTCCAGAAGTGTTTCAGATTTAGGACATTGTGAATTTTTTAATATTTGCATATACATCGTAAGATATCTTAGAGATGGGACCCAAGTCCAAACACAACTTCATTTCTGTTTCATGTGTACCTTATACACATACCCTGCAGGTAATTTTAGACAATATTTTTGGTGTACCTGTGTTTTGACTGTGGCACACACATGATGTCAGGCAGGCATTTTCTACTGGTAGTGTCATGTTGGTACTTAAAATGTTTCAGATTGTGGAGCATTTTGGCTTTTGAACTTTTGGATTGGAGATTCATCTTGTTTACATTTAGTCCATGTCAGTTTTGAACTTCTGTCTACCGTCCTGCTATTCTTACCTCGGGACACAACATCGAGGTAAGTGCCTTTCAATGCTGTGCTTAGAATCATTTTTTAAAAAAGGTTTATTTTCTCTGTCCACCCTTCTGGGGATGGGCTTAATTCATTTTATTTGCAGAAGATGATATTTTAGGAGAAAGGATTATAACCTAAAATGTTTTTAATAATTGAGATGGAGATTTGGGGAAATGTTTCAAGAGGGTAGTAAAGACACTCCATGCTCAAATAAGCAGGAGTTTTTTCAATGAATGCGACATTAGAAGCCATGTAATTGAGGGGTTAATAAGGAAAGAGCTCTAGGAAGAGTTGGGCTTGACAGAAACCTCAGGGATGAGAGACAAATTAGATGAAGTTTGAGATGAATGGAGGGTCCTCGGCAGCTGAAAATCCCTTTTCTTTTTAAAGTAATTTTATTGGTGCATTGTAATTATACAACACAGTAAGAGTCAAAGTGATACTTTTATACCTGCATACATCACTTGGTGTTTCCTTCCACATCCATCCAGATCCCCCTACTCCCTCCCCATACATGTTAGTGAGATTGGTAATGATGCTTTCATATATGAACGTAACATTTATTTGAACTACGTCCTTCCTCAAGCCTCCTTTACCCCTCCCCTTCTTTCCCCCATCTCCTTTCACTATTCTATTGGCCTCCCTCCTCTTTAATCTGAAGTCCCTTTTCTTTCCTATTTTCTCTCTAGCTTCCACATATGAGAGAAAACATATGGCCCTTTACATCTTTAGCAATCAGGGAAATGCAAATCCCAAATCTATTTTCTCTAAAAATGGACTAAATACTTGTGTGTGATGGCCCAAAGAATGAGATTGGGCTGGTGACAAGGGTTTCTGTGTAGTGTAGCATTGAGAAGAGAGCAAAGGCTTCGGACTCTAAGGACTGAATTTTGGCTTCACCTTTGATTGCCTCTATGATTTTTGACCAAATTACTTCGAAGCCTTAGTTTTCAAAAGGAGCATTGAAGTATCTACATGGTAGACTTTACGTGTGATGATTGGAGGCATGGTGTGAGGTAGGCACTCAACCAACATCACTGAATTCTCTCCATTATTTTACTGTTTCATCCAGAATTGTTTCTGAGTGTCTGCTATGCACATGTCATTGAGCTTCTCCCCTCTCTTCATGCTTGAATATCTGGCATTACAGCCCCTTAGTAAATGCCTTCTGATGTACTTCTGAGTCTCAGAATGGCCAATTTCCCCAATATACAACAAATAACTCTATTAATGGTACTATTAGAAAATTATTCAAGTTACCCAAAACTGTGCTTGTTTTATTCACTGTTGCCAAAACCTTCCTAATGTGTGTTAAATCTCCTTCTGGTTAGAGTTTACATCCAAAGGAGCAGACATGAATATCCCTTGCATATGAGTAGCAGCGTTCGCTGTTGGATACTGCAGGTACTGGAAATAGGGCAATGTGACCCAAGAACAAAAATTGGCAGCTGAATTTGTGGCTAAATCTCTGGTAGGAGTTAAGCTTTTGTTATTTTTCTCTTTTACCTAAAAAGGAACACAGAAAATGGTGACTATTTGGCTTTGATAAAGCACTTTTGAACAAGTTTTAGCTGCTTAGTTTGAAGAAGTAACTTACGCTTCCTTCCAAGTTGCTTGCTAATCTAGAACAAGACAGATTTCTATCTTAGAGACCAGATACATGGTGACACCATTAATAGGAGGGCCGGCTCCAGAAAGCCTGTGCCAGAGATGAGTGGGGACAGTAACTGTTTATGAAAAATACTGGGGATATAATGGAAGGATTTTTGTGGGGAGGGCCAGGAAAGAGGAACATTTTGGCAACCAGAAGCAATATTGGGTAGAATTAAGCTTGGATTGGAAAAGGATCTGTAAAACATTTAGAGGTGTTTCCTTCACATTTGAGACATGTTTATGCTGACCAGCTTTTTAATGACCCATCTGTGCCAGTGAGAGGCCAAATTTAGTCCAGGACAGGGTGTGGCCAAGAAAAAGATATGTTACTACATCTATTCTTCCCGTGACTTGACTGAATTTCTTGTTTGCAAGTTATGACAGTTTCCTGTGCTACTTGGAAAGATGACTAGAAAATTGTATATTCTGGAAGCTATAGACAATCTAGCCTCTAACTCATCTCTAGCTTATAGAGGGTAGAGGTTGTGGGAGAGTTTTACTCCTTTTTTATTTTTTGGTTCTCTTTGGTGAATTATTTCACCTTTAAGAAATGGAAGGGGAAAATTGAGGTCTGAATAATTTACAGTGAATAGCTATTCTATTATTCACAGTGAATAATTAACAGGACTATATCCATCAAACAAGAAAAGTAAATGGCTAAACACAAGGAATGACACCTCCATAGCTGTGAGAGCAACTTTCAGTCTTCTAGAAATTTCAGGATCCTTCTGAGTGTCAACAAGTTACAGTTTTCTAGTGCATCCTGAAAACAGACCTTCCACATAGAACCTTCTCTGTCCCACACTCCAGTTACTTTAATCCCCACGTTGCCCATCCAGTCTCCTCTGCGATTGTTTAATGGCTAAATTCCACTTTCATGAGAAGGTTAGTGTGGCAGGGATGTGATGGATGCTTACCAAATCCATTTCTCCTTCCCAGGTACTCACAAGCTGTGTGGCCAATACTAGGGAATATGGCCCATGCCACTCCAGGCATGGTGAGGAAAGCATTTCATGCAATACATTCCCTTTCTTCCCCACTCTCTGCAGTTAGGTGATGCCAGAGCAAACTTGTGTTGAAGATAAAGAAAGACATAGTATGAAAGGAACTCCGATCCCTGAGTCATTGTGGGAGGAGACTTACTCAATCAGGAATATGTGTTTTGTACTTTGTATAGTGAGAAGTAAACTTTTATTGTGTTAGGTCACTTGGAATTTGGGGTTGTTTCTTAGTGCAGTTAGTTTATCCTGTCAAATACATTGAGCCACACACACCATTGTTTTTTGAACATTCATCATTCATCAGTTCATCTTTAAGGCAGGTGACTCATAGTTCACTTAATGTGAGGAATAGTTCTGAAACTATGGGATTGTTAGGAATGACAAAGCCCCTTTTGTTCCTGGGATGTTTGATTTAATTTCTTCTGAGGTGATCGGATTAGTCAGTAATTGTGAAAGCCGCCTTATGAGGTTGTTTAAGTACAACTCATTTTGGAAGGAAGGAGATGAGCTAGCTAGGGTTTCCAGTTCAGATACCCTGACGCACAGTGTTTTGTGCTCTGTTGCAATGCTAAGTTTGTAAATTAGAAAAAAAATTTGAAATAATTACAGACTCAGAGGAAATGGCAAATAAATGTACAGAGAACTTCCATGGACTCTTTACCCTGCCTTCCCCAGTGTTGCTGTCATTATAGAACAATGTCAAAACCAGGAAATTGATATTGGTACAATCTGCAGAGCTGATTTGGATTTTACCAACTATACATGCATTATTTGTGCGAATGTAGTTGTCTGCAATTTTACATGTGTGCTGCTTCCTGTAACTATTTTTATTGGTGCATTGTAATTATACATCATAATGAGGTTCAGAACGATAGAAACATATGTGCACACAGCACTTGGTGTGTTTCCCTCCAGATCCCACCCCTCTTCCTCTCCCTCCTACCACATATTATTGAGATTGATATTGATAACTTCATATATGTGCATAGCATTATTTGAATTGTTTCCTTCATTGAGTCTCCCTTTTCCCCTTCCTACTTTCCTCTCCAAATCCACTTCCACTATTCTACTGGTGTTTCTTCTCGTTTATCTGAAATCCCATTTGTTTCCCACTTTCTTTCTAGCTTCCATATATGAGAGAAAACCTACAACCCTTGACTTTCTGAGACTACTGGCTAATCTTCCTCAGCACAGTATTCTCTAGTTCCATCCATTTTCCTGCAAATGACAGAATTTTGTTCTTTACGTCTGAGTCAAATTCCATGTGTGTATAGAAGAGGGTATAGGATCTGTAACTATTAATCAATATACAAAGCTGTGTTATCACCAAAAGACTTTCTCATGTGCAGTCTTTAGAGCCATGCCTGCACTCTAACATTTCCTTTCACCATTCTCTGACTCTTGGCAGCATGAATCTGCTCTCCATTTCCATAATTTTGTGATTTTGAGATTATTACGTAACTGGAATCAGATAGTATTTGACCTCTTGAGATTGACTTTCATCATTCAGCGTAATTCTCTTGAAGTGTATTAGTTAGGGTTCTTCAGAGAAGCAGAATGAATGTAGAGAAATATAGAAAGATATTTCTTATGAGGGATTGACTCACACTGTTATGGATGCTGAGAAACTCCACAGTTTTCTATGAGCCGGAAGCCCAGGAAAGCTGGTGGTGTAGTTCTAGTTCACACTTGTATCAGAGCAGCGGATGGTATAAGTCCCAGCAAGAACCTGAAAGCCCCCAAACCAGGAGTGCCAATGCTCAAGAGCTGGAGATGGTGGATTTCCCAGCTCAAGAGAGAGAGAAAATTTACCTTTCCTCTGCATCTTTGTTCTATTCAGATCCCCAGTGGAGTGGATGATGTTCTCCCGCTTTAATGAAGGTGAATGATCTTTACTCAATCTACCAATTCAAATATTAATCTTTTTCAGAAACACCATTATAGACACATTTAGAAATAATGTTTTGCCAGCATTATAAGCATTCCTTAGCCTAGTCAAGTTGACACATAAAATTAAGCAT
This sequence comes from Glis glis, assembly GCA_004027185.1. Lineage (NCBI taxonomy): Eukaryota > Metazoa > Chordata > Mammalia > Rodentia > Gliridae > Glis > Glis glis. The sequence continues at coordinate 32,064 of PVJS01008031.1, read as the reverse complement.
CAAATTTGCTCCTTGTCAATTTGGGGTCCACATACATCTTCTGAAATCATACTCATTCTTCAAATAAAGGCAACAATAGGGTCATTGTTCTACATAACAGGTATAATGGTTTGGATTTAGAATATCCCCACCCTTCACAGAAACAAGGTAGCAATGTTGAAAGGGGGGCTTGGTTGCTAAGGAGGGGTCCTTAGGGGTGTGATCTCATCTTTGGATGAGATCCAAAGATGCAGGCTTCACGTGGACTGAACCCTGAATCTCCAAATAACTGTGAGCAAATCAATCTTCCTTCCTCTAAGTTTAGTGGTTAGGCTTTTTGGATTACGGCAGTGAGAATGTTGGGTGAGACAACAGGATACAAGTGTGTACAACCCAAAGTGCACTAATATTTTCCCCAGAAGAGGAGGTAGAATCCTTGAGCAATGTGTACTTCTCTAATATCTCATAACTTAAATATTATCATGTAAAATTAGTGATACTTAAATACTGATATAAAGTTAGTACATTCTATGTAACATGATAAAAAAACAAGAGAAAGAAAACAAAGATATTTGCTTAGTACATGTATATACATGCATGTATTCATAAACCAATAAGAACATACTTATGACAATCACAGTCCTCATTTCTGTAACTGTCCATGAGGTCATAGTTGATGTATGTAAAGTCAATCTTCCATTACCCATTCTGTATTCTCTTTGCCTTCAGCAAGCACCTCACCTGGTCTTGGTTCTTTATTGGGTGGGGTGATCTAAACCTTCATTCCTGAAGGATCTGGGACATTCAGTCCTACCTGGATTGCAATGTTACAATTTTTTCATTACCTTAATTATAGGGTGTAGGAATACTTAGAGATGCCTTGAAAAATCTCCTGTATTCCAGAATCTTCCTTACCTATATTGTGGCGTCATAGTCCAATTCCTCCTTGTTAGTCTGGATCAATCGCCCCAACCAGCACCATAACTCCCTTCTTTGTCTGTTGACTCAGAGTCATGAGGAGCCCAAAGTGACTGGGCGACAATCTTAACTCCTGGTTCAATGGAATCATGGTTGTGCCTCTTGGTGGAAGTATTTCTCCCTCTGGGACTAAAACATCTAGGCCCATGGAGCATAAGGTTGGAGCTTTCTCTTTTTTTTGGATCTCATTCAAATTTAGGAGATATTCTGGCCACTCAGTAAATAGGCCAAAGCAACACATCCAAATAAGGAATATGGTGGTTGTAAAATCCCAAGAGCTGGAGCAGGCATTGTACTTCTTTCTTGGTTGTTGGAGGGACCATACGTAACAGCTCATCTTTCACATTAGAAGGGATATCTCATCATACCTTATACTACCCGACCACTAAGAATTTCATTTCACATGAATACATTATAGAATGGCTAAATCAAGCTAGTTAACATATCTATTAACTCGTACACTTATCATTATCTATTTTGTTAGCAATTTCAAGTTTGCAACACATTATTAACTATAGTCACCATTTTGCCCAATAGAACTTTTTTTTTTGCAGTACTGGGGATTGAACCCAGGGGCATTCTACCTCCAAGCTACACCCCAGCCCTATTATTTATTCTTTATTTTGAAACAGGGTCTTGCTAAATTGCAGAGGGCCTCACTAAGTAGCTGAAGCTGGCCGCGAACCTGGATCCTCCAATCTCAGCCTCCCAGGTACTGGGATTACAAGCGAGCACCACCACGCCTGGCTACCGATAGAACTTTTAAACTCATTCCTCAGTTGTAACTGAAATTTTGTATCATTTGGCCAATAACTCCCAATCCCTTGCACCCCCATCTTTCCTCCAACCCAGTGTCACCATTCTACTGTTTGCTTTATGAGTTCCTCTTTTACAAATTACACATACAAGTGAACTCATTTTATTTATGTGCTTGGCTTATCTCATTAACATGTTTTCCACGTTCACTCAGGTTCTTAAAAATAACAGGATTTCCTCATTTTTAAAGGCCAAATAGTATTCCATTATGTATCTACATTACATTTTCTTTGCCCATTAATCTGTTGATGGAACAGATTAAGTTCTATCTAATCCAGAGGTTGATTTAATATTTTGGCTATTGTGAATAATACTGCAATAAACATAGGAATGCACATATCTCTTCAACCTACTGATTTCATTTCTTTTGGATATCTGCCCAGTAGTGGAATAGCTGGGTCATATGATAGTTCTATTTTTATTTTTATTTCTTTTAGAAACCTCATATTATTTTCCATAATGGTTGTACTAATTTATGTTCCCACCAACAATGTGCAAGTGCTTCCTTTTATCTATATCCTTGCCAATACTTGTTATCTTTCGTCTTTTTAGTAGTAGCCATTATAATAGGTGTGAGATTTATTTTGGCTCATTATTTCAGAGAGGTCTCAGTACATGGCTGACCCAGTATCTTTTGGGCCTCTAGTGAGGCAGAATATTACAGCAGTGGGGCATGCAGTGGAGGAGGCTGCTTACCTCATGGAAGTGAGGTTGGAGGGAAGAAGAAGAAGAAGAAGAAGAAGAAGAAGAAGAGGAGGAGGAGGAGGAGGAGGAGGAGGAGGAGGAGGAGGAGGAAACATATACAGAGAGAAGATAAAGCCTCCAAGGCCTCCAAGGGCACACCTCCAAAAACCTACATTCTCCAACTAGACCCCACCTCCTAAGTTTCCACCCCACAATAGACCATTAAATTATGAATCCATCAATGGATTTAATGAGTTAAGAGCCCTCACGATCCAATCATTTTCCAAAAGCTCCACCTCTGATCACTGCTGCATTGGGACCAAGTTGTCAACACAAGACTTTGGGGGACATGTCATTTCCAAACCATAACATAGAGTTTCAGGTCTTATGTTTAAGTATTGAATCTATTTTGAGTTGATTTTTGTATATGGAATGAGATAAGGACCAAATTTTATTCTTCTGCATGTAGATCTCCAGTTTTCTGAAGTGGCTTTCTTTTTTCCATTGTGTGTTTTGGCATTTTTGTCAAAAATCAACTGATTGCACATGTATGGATTCATTTCTGGGCTCTATTTTGTTCCATTGGTCTCTTTATATACTTTTATTTGAGTAGCATGCTGTTTTGATTACTATAGTTTTACAGTAGATTTTGAAATCAGGTAGTGTGATGGCTCCAGATTTGTTTTTTTTTTTTTACTCAAGTTATTCATGGTCTTTTGTGGTTCCATGCAAATAATAGAATGTTTAAAAATTTCTGTGAAAGGTGTCGTTGGAATTTTGATGGGGATTGCACTGAATCTGTAGATCACAATGGATAGCTAAAAACTACAAAATATTGATGAAAAAATAAGATGATACAAATAAATGGAAAGATATCCCCTGTTAATAGATTAGAAGATCTAACTATAACAGATATATATACACTAAAAACTACAAAATATTGATGAAAAAATAAGATGATACAAATAAATGGAAAGATAACATTAACGGGATATCTATCTTCTATACCTAATTTATTGATATCTTTTAGTCATGAAAGAATGTTGAATTTTGTCAAATGTTTTTTTTTGACATGTATTGAGATGATGACAGGACTTTTGGTCATCATTCTATTAATGTGACATGCCATGTTTTTGGTTTTCATATGTTGAGTCATCTTGTATCCCAGGGATAAATCTCACTCAATCATTTTAAATTATCTTTTTGATGTGCTGTTGAATCCATTTTCTAGTATTTTATTGAGAATTTTTACTTATATCTTCATAGGGGATATTGGTCTCCAATTTTCTGAAGGCCTCTGAATTTGAATAAGATTTATTTCTCACCATCTGACACTTAAATGTCTTATCAAAGAGTCCAGAGTAGTTGCTACTTCTCACTCAGTAGGTCCAATCAGCATAATGTCATCAATGTAATTGACCAATGTGATATTTAATTGAAGGGAAAGGCAATCAAAATTGCAGGATACAAAATCAATATACAGAAAACAGTAGCATTTTTATACGCCCATAATGAACTGGCTATAAAAGAAATAAATAAAACAATCCCATTCACAACACACACACACACACACACACACACACACACACACACAGAGAAATAGAAAAAATATTCTCTGTTCAAGGACTGGAACAATTGATATTGCTTAAAGGCCCATACTATCCAAAACAATGTAGAGATTCAATGTAATTCTCTTCAAAATACCAATGACATCATTCACAGTCATAGAAGAAACAATAAAAAATTCATATGGAATCACAAAGGACCAGAACAGCAAAGGAACTCAGGAGTAAAAAGAACAAAACCGGAAGAATCACAATATCCGACTTCATGAAAAAAAAAACATGCAAAAACCTACAGCAATCAAAATGGCATGTTACTGGCATAAAATCCAACACCTAGATAAATGGAACAGAATTGGAAATCCAGACATTAATTCATGTAGTTAGAGTCAAATGATTTTTGACAGAGGAACCAAGAACATGCATTGGAAAAAGGACATTCTTCTCAATCAGCGATGCTAGGACAACTAGAGATATACAAGCAGAAGAATGAAACTAGACCCCTACCTCTTACCACATACAAAAATCAACTCAAACTGGATTCAGAACCTAAATGTAAGAACTAAATTCACAAAATCCCTAGAAGAAGACATAGAGTGTAGGCATTCATTTCAAGCCATTAGTATAGGCAAAGATTTTTTAGATAATATTCCCAAAGTACAGGCAACAAAAGCAAATCCAGGCAAATGGGACTATATCAAACTAAGAATCCTCTGCACAGAAAAAAAAAAAACCAGCCAACAGAGTGAAAAGATAACCTGAAGAATAGGAGAAAACAGTGGCAAACTATCCATCTGACAAAGGATTCATATCCAGAATATATAAAAAACTCAACTCAATAGCAAAAATAACCCCAAGTAATCCACTTTAAAAGTGGACAAAAGACCCAATTAGACATTTCTCAAAAGAAGACATATGAACCATCAATAAATATAGGAAAAATGCTCAATATTACAAATCAGCAGGGAAATATAACTCAAAATCACAGTGAGATTCCATCTCACCCTAGTTAGCAAGGTAATTGTCAAAAAAAAGAAAAAGAAAAAGAAACACACACACACACACACACACACACACAAATACTAGTAAGGATGTGGGGAAAGACAAACTCTCATATTCTACTGGTGGTAATGTAAATTTGTACAGCTATTATGGAAAACAGTATGGAGGCTCCTCAAAAGTGAAAATAGAACTAACTTTGACTTAGCAATTCCACTACTGGGTTATATAGCCAAAGAAAATAAAGTCATTCTCTCAAAGAGACACCTACACACCCATGTTTACTACAGCGCTAGTCATAATAACCAAAATACAGAATCAACTGAGATGACTATTGATAGATGAATGGTTAAAAAAACCCAAAAAAGTGGTGTATATACACAATAAAATATTATTCAGCCATAAAAAGGATGAAACTCTGATGTTTTGGGCAACATGGAAGTGGAGGACACTATGTTAAGTGAGATAAGCCAGGAACTGAAAGAAAAATACTGCATGTTCTTACTCATTTTTGGAAGCTAAAAATGTTAATTACAAAGAAATATAGAGTAGGATAGAGGTCACTAGAGGATAGAAGGGGTATCAGGGAGGAAGGATAGAAAGAAGTTGGATAATGAGTACCAAAATACAGTTAGATAGAGGGATTTAGTTCTAATGTTCTATAATGAAGTAGGATAACTAGTTTACAGTAATTTTATTACACATTTCAAAATAACCAGAAAAGATTTGAAGAGATGGAAATGCCAATGATCCTGATTTGTTCATTATATATTGTATACATATATATTGTATTGATTATAATATACCCCATAAGTAAGCACAAATATTATATGCCACTTAAAATTTCAATAAATTATTGCAAATTAAATTACAATGTAAGACTGGTGACTTTGCTACCCCTGAGGTAGGACAGTAAAGGTGTACTGCTGGCCTTGCCAGCTGAAAGAAACTGCTTCTGGTGGACCTTGTGGATAGGGTAGGAGAAAAGGGCATTTATCAGACTAATAGCTGCATATCCAGTACCAGAGGGTATGTTATAGATATAGAATGACCCCTTGAAGAGCTTATAAATTGGTCTTTGGAGTTGATATAATTCAATCATGAGGGTTGTAATCCCAGCAGTGGATAAATTCATTGTAATAGATTTATCTGGGTGGTGGCCTGGGCCAGTAGGGTGTGGCTGGAGAAGGTGGGTCCCTTGGGGGTGCGGCCTTGAGGATTATATATGGTTCCTTCCCCCCTTCTTGCTCTCTCTTGCTTCTGGTCTCCATGATGTGAGGAGCACAGCCCATGTGCTCTCCCTCTCTCCACTTCCCGCCGCCATGCCCTGAGATCCATGGTCCCCAGCCTCACCTGCATCTGGTACCACAGCTGCAATTAGAGTCACCACCTGGTTTAGCTTATGATAATTTACTGTCTTCTGTGCCGGCCATTTGGAGAGTTGAATGGGGATAGGATGGGCATTACTCCTTCTGCGTCTTTCAAGTCCTTGATGGTGACTAACCCCTGCAGATGCTCTAGGAATGTGGCATTGCTTTGGATTTACTATTTTCCTAGGTAGAGGCAGTTCTAATGGCTTCCACTTGGCCTTTCCTACCATAATAGCCCTCACTCTGCAGTGAGGGGACCAGTTTAGGAATTCTTCCAGCTCTAAGTCTATCTATTCTAATTATGCATTCTGGAATTGGGGAAATAGCCACAGGAAGGTTTCAGGGACCTGATGGGCTCACTGTGAGATGGGCTTGAGCTAGGACTCCATTGGCCACCTGCTCTCCGTAAGTCTCTAATCTGACTGGTGGCCCACAGTGATATTTTGGGTCCCCTGGAATTAGTCTCAGTTTATATCCAGTTTCCAGTAGTCCCTGAAGTATACTATTTTGAGACTATAGCATAAGTAAAATCATATCATAGTTGACCTTTTGAGATTGACTTTTGTCACTCAGCTTAATTCCCTTGAGATCCATCCAGATTGGTAGGTGTTCTTAACAGTTCATCTTTTTATATTGCTGAGTAGTATTCCATGGTATGGATGTACCACAGTTTGTTTAGCCATTCACCCTCTGAACAAATTAGAACTGTTCTTAATTTGGGGTTATTGTGATTAAAACTTATATTAACATGCAGGAGCAAATTTTTGTGTGAACATAGGCTTTACTTTTTCAGTAGAATAAATGCCCAAAATTGCAATTATTGGGTGATATGGCAAGTATTTTTAGTTTTAGAGAAAACTGAAAAACTATATTCTAAAGCGACTGTCCCCTTATACCTTCCTACCAGCAATATATGAATGATTCAGTTTTTCTGCATCCTTGTCAGCATTTGATACTATCAGTATTTTTTTAAATTTTACCATTCTCAGAGGTGTACATTGATATCCATATTGTGGGTTTATTTTTTTCTAATTGTTAATAATGCTGAACATCTTTTTGTGTGTTTGTTTGATATCTGTATTTTCTCTTTAGTGAAATAACTATTCATGTTCAGGCCCTTTTTCTAATTGGATTTTTTTAAAGCCAAGTTTTGAGTCTAGATATAAGGTTTTTGGGCTATGTGATATGCAAATACATTCTTCCACACTGTAATTTGTCCCTTCGTCCTCTTAACAGGATCTTTCATAGAACAAACACTTTTAGGTTGATGAAGTCCAGTTCATCAATTTTCTTCTATGGATTAAATATTCCTGTCAGATCTAAGAACTCTTCACCTAGCCTTAGGTTTCAAAGATTTTCTTCCATGCTTTTTCCCTAAGCATTTTATAATTTTACATATAAGTCCATGATCCACTTTGAATAAATTTTTTATAAGTCGTGAGCTTTAGGTTGAACTTCATTTTTAACTTTTTTTCTTATGGAAATCCAATTGTGTGGATGCTTTATGGAAACAAATGTGAATAGTTAGTCCTACTTGTGTTTTCATAAACTTTTAAGGAGGTGGTGTGGAGATATAGTTATGGTATCTATTTACATACCTACATATCAATAAAAGTTTGTGTTGGCTTGGGGAAGATTCTTAAGTAGTCAGCCATGGGGGTGCGGGGATGTAGCCTGCAGCAGAAATATTTGTTGTTTTTTGTTGTTGTTGTTCTCTGTGGGTTATTATTATTTTTTTTTGTACCGGGGATCAAACCCAGGGTCATTCTACCTCTGAGCTACACCCTTTTAATTTTGAAACAGGGTCTCACTAAGTTGCTGAGAGTCTTATTAAGTTGCTGAGGCTGTCCTCTGGCCTTGAACCTGTGATCCTCCTATCTCAGCCTCCCACATACTGGGATTATAAGTATGTACCACCACACCCAGTTCCCATATGGTGTTTTTAAAAAATATTTTGCAAAATGACTCCATTTCTTTTAGATATAAACCCAGTAGTGGGAAAGCTGGATCATATAGTTATTCTAGTTTCAGTGTTTTGAGGCATCTCCATACTACTTTCCACAATGGCTGTACTAACTTACATATAGCTACATAGGAGGAAGTAGTTCTCGTGTACTATAGCACAGTACGGTAACTGTAATTTGCAATAATTGATTATAGATTTCAAAAGAACTAGAAGAGTCTGAAAGTTCTCAACATATAGAAGTGATAAATGTTGGAGGAGATGATACTGCTAATTATCCTAATTATTCATTATACACATGATATACTTGAATTATACTGCACCCCATAAATATGTACAAATATTATGTGTCAATTAAAAATAAGAACAAATAAAATAAATATCTTGAGCCAACTTGAAACATGTGAAGATTTTATGTACAAATGTAGATTTCTGCATTCTTTTTAAAAATCAGAAGTTTTAGGAATAGTAGACTCACATTCCTGCCTCACCCTGTGTCCATGAGTTGAGGGTCTCCTTTGAACAAGATGTGCTCTCTCCAGTTTGCTGCAGTCTCCACCAATCCCTGTCAACACCCCAGTGCTGAGGATCCTCGTCAGTGTCAACTCTCCTCCTTTTTGTTTTTCTTGCATTATTGTTTTAGTTGCCGATGCTTTCCTATACAGCGATCAATCTCTGCATTTTCTTCAGATGTTTGCATTTCTCTTCTTCTTTTTCTTTCTTTTTTTTTGGTGGTACTGGGTATTAAATCCAGGGGCATTCTATCTCCAAACTATACCCCCAGCCATTTTTTATTTTTTATTTTGAACAGGTCTTGCTAGGTTGCTGAGAGTCTTGCTAAGTTGCTGAGGCTGACCTCAAACCTGAGATCCTCCTGTCTCAGCCTCCCAAGTACTGGGATTACAGGTGTGCACTACCACACCCAGCTGATTTTTGTATTTTTCATCACCCTAGATGTCTCTTCTTGGTCTGTGCTTCTTTCTTTCCTTTCTTTCTATTTCTCCTGCCTTTCTCCTTTGCTCTTTCTTTTTCAGTTTCTCGATTTAAGCTCAATTTTATCTTTGATTGACAGTAAGGGGTCACTGAGAGTGACCCTTAAGTGGGTTTTCCTGGGTCCTGTGGGATCTTGACCCCACAGGATTTTCAGCTAATGCGAAGCTCTGGCAGACAGTGCATTGTTTGTGAGTGGTTGTTTTCCAACCTAGAGCTGGTGTTAGGCTGCAAAGAATACTCATTAGGTAGTGCCTTTGTATCAACTTCCCTCTCTCCAGAGTTGGGTCACTGAGCCTAGTTATTAAACTGTAAAAGTAGCATTTGAACTAGAATTATTCTAAGTCACACTTGGAGTCACTGAAAAAAAAATTGGCTTCTAACGAAGAGATGACTCGTGACACTGGAGAGGGAAGGCCAAGAAAGAGCCATGCCGAAGGAGGGGAAATGTCAGAAGCCTCTGGGAAAACCTAGGTGGGGAACATCAGACCTGGACCCCAAGGCCTTCTCCTTGGAGCCCGGCCCCGGAGCCACATTTGATTTTAGAAGCAACAATGAGGGCAATGATAACCGTCTTGAGCACAAGATGGCAGTCTTACATCTGCTTCCTTCCCTGTGGCTGTCTGGAGAAAAGTGATAGGAAACAGAGCGGAAACAAAGCTGCTTGCTTGTGTTGCTGAGAAATATTGAAAAATAAACAGTAATCAAGGGGAGTGATTAGTGAAGGGAAGAGATTAAAAATAAATGCAAGTGATTTTGTGTTTGGTTTTGCTTTGTTTTAAAAATTGGCTGCACTCATTGTCTTGAGTCTTGTGCTGAACACATGCGGGCTTGAGTCTCACATATGCATGTAGGCTCAGGTCTAGAACAAAGATCTAGAAAATATAAGGTATGTAGAAGGAAGTAGACACCGTATGTGTTAGGGGAGAGGCAAACAAAGGGCCCAGGCACTCCAATGGAAGGGTCGTGGGCCTGGATCTGATGGTGACCTCATTACAGTGTTCTTATGAAAATCAGAAAATGGGAAATTTCCTTTTTTATATAGAGATGGACACCAAACTCTAGCTGTGTGTAAACAGGGTTCCACTCACAGGTGGATATTAAATAGAAAAGTTAAAGAGGAGGGTCAAGCTCTTATTCTCTCTCTTTTTCCTTCCCTCACCTATTGAAAACTATATTAGAACATCTTTTATTAGTTAGTTTTTTCAAAGTAAATCATATCCCTGGATTAAAGGAAGAGGAAAGACTAACTTAAATAGCTTTGTGGTGTTCTCTAATGAAATACCCAATATGGCCCAGGTAGTATGGAGGTAACCTGGTCCCTAAACCAGCATTATAATTGTGTCAAAACATCAAAGCAGAAGAAGCTGTCAGGCTGCTGCTTCCAGGGTAAGATGAAGTCATTTTTTGCCTGGCCACTTTTCATGGTGTCCAGCTATAGGACAGTTCCCTTTATAGGCAGAGGGGAAGCTTCTCAGCTGGTCATCGTTCCTTCCATACTGGAAAGTATAGGCTTCTTTCAACCCCGTTGAAGTGCTATAAGCTCAGCTTTCTCCACTTAAAAAATGAAGTTAATTAAGGCAATACAACCACTTTGGTAGGCAATATTCTTCACGTGAAGAAAGTTTCAGACCTAAAGTTTCAGACCTTCAAAGTCAATAGCTAATTAGTAATCTAAGAGCCCCGTGACATAGCAATGTGATGACAGTGCCCCCTATTTGTTAAATGTGGAATTGCAAGCATAGAAAGACAAGTTGATAACCTAAGACTGCACTTTGCTTCATAAGTAATTTTCTGATCTGCCACCGTTCTTTGAATATTATTTGTTTGATTATTTAGAGAATAAATAGTTCAAAGGACACTGGAGAATCAGAACTAAAGGCAATGTCTGATAATGGCTTTGATGTTGTAAGGCCACCGGGAACAATTATCATAATGTTTCTTCCCAATCCTAAAAGTTCTACCTGGTGCATTTTTTCAAGTTTAATTTGAAGAGAAATGATTTTTTTTTTGGTTGTGTTTTGGGGGTCTGATAATAGACTTCAATGACTGGTAGAAATATACTAAAAATCTAGAATTGGTTTTATTTGCCCTCGGAAGTTGAATTATCCTTTAGGGACAGATTTTTACTCTTCTATTTATCTTACATGTGAAGCTAGAAGGAAATGTGAAGCAGGAGGACTTCTTCCATCTCCAGGACCTTCTCCTTAATCCACAAGAGACCTTTTCCCATGCACTGATGTCTTCCAGGTGGTAGAGAAGATTTACTGAAACTTTTAAAGAGCAATAGGGGGAAGGTAAAAACTGTAGTTTCTATCCTTACATCTCTAGGGCATCTAGACAGCTAAGAGGTATTTCTGTTACAAGGCATGGAGTCAGTCAACTGACCATGAAGATCCTTTAAGAAAGAAAAATGATGCTGGGCATGGTGGCACATGCTTGTAATCCCAGTACTTGGGAGGCGGAGACTGGAGAATCTGGGTTCGCGGCCAGCCTCAGCTACGTAGTGAGGCCTCTGCAACTTAGACCCGGTTTCAAAATAAAGGATAAAAAAAAATAGGGCCAGGGGTGTAGCTTGGAGGTAGAATGCCCCTGGGTTCAATCCCCGGTACCGCAAAGAAAAAAAGAAAGAAAGAAAGAAAAATGACTTAGGTGAAAAACAACAAAATCTCAAGAAGGTAGAATTCATTCTGCAGAATGATTCATTTTTCTGTTTTATCTCTGCTGGGATGATTTCATAATTGCAATTTTCATGTGGACATCGTCTCCATAAGGCTTTCTATTCATCATATTTAGAAGAGTTCTAAGTTCATCTAAAGCCCAGGGCTAGCTAGAGTCCCCCAAGACAGGGAAGAAGGAAGAACAGAAGATGTCTACATGTGAAAATACTTGGAAAAGCTTCAAGGTCTGTCATATGAAGGTCTTGGCAGGAATCACCAAACATCCTCCAGACAGGCTGCCGCATTGCTGAGGGTGGATTGACCACAGGGTGGATGCCGATCAGAGCAAAAGAAGTAGCAGGAAAGCAGTCACCACGTCTTCTTAGAGTCTAGTTTGGGGGCAAGAGGCCAGCATACACAGTTGGTGTTAATTTTCTTGAGAGGACAAAAAGAAGGTGTGGGCATGGCTACCCCTGGAGAAGCATGTGGTTCCTCCCACATAGTATTTGTTTCCAGCCTCCTTGCCTTTATTCATGCCATCCTCCTGGCCATTTCTCCTGGATAACTCAAGTATATCTCTAAGACTCACAGCTCAAGGGTCATTACCTCCATGAAACTTCATCTGAGTCCCCGATGGAGCTCTCTGGGTCCCCCTTTGTCTCCTGGATACTCTAGAACATGCCTTCAGTCTTATACCATGCAAATGATCTACTTTTTTTTCATGTGTCTTCCCATAGAACTTCAAGTTCTTAGAAGATAGAAGTCGTATTTTATTCTTATTTATATTGCAAGTGTTTAACAATGTGTATCAACTGACTTGAAGAGGACTGAAGGTCTGGTGGCTAAGTCTCCAAATACTTCCTTGGAAGTCAGGGTATGAGATTGGTGCTGGTAGCCCTCCAATGGCTAGTAGATGCTGATGGTTGTAAGATAGTCTTGGAGTACCTTCAGTAAGTTCTAAGACCATCTAAAACATTCCCTTCACAAGTAATAATCATGTATTATTGTTGGCATAATTATAGAAGTTATCCTTTTGATGCGGAACAATAGATTTGCTGATGGAAGGTTAATTAGTTATGTAATACAGTTAAGGATCTACATAGACAAATGTAAGAGATATGGAGAAGGTTCTGTAGCCAGTGCACATGAGGTAGTAGTTATACTTTCATGTCTTTCTCCTAAGTCCTAGAATGTCAGAGCTGAAAAGGACCATTGAGATTATGTAGGACCATTTTGAAAACGACCATTTTGATTATCATCATGTAGGAAATGACCTAAAATTTAGTGACTTAAAATGACAACCATTTTTCTCTACCTTGCAATTCTATGAGTCAGGGATTCAAGCAGGGTCAGCTGATTCTTTCTTTCCAGGTAAGTCACTTAGTGGTGTTCAGGTGGTGGGTGGGCTAGTATGGAGGACACAACAGGCTCTATTCACATGTTTAGATAGGGATGCCTGGAAGCTGGGACTGTTGGATCATGACTCTCCAGGATGATGGCCTCTGGGTAGGTGGGCATCTTACATAGTAGTTCAGGATTCCATGAATGAGTCTTCTATAGCATAAGAGAGAAGCTGCATCTCTTTACATGACTTGGCCTAAGAAGTCACACAATGACACCTTTACTAATTTATGTTGGCTGAGGAGCTAGCTTTAAGGGGAAGGGACATAGAGTCCAATACTCAATGGGAAGAATGCCAGAATTTGCAGCCATATTTAGAAACTGCCATCTTCCTTTTAGAGATAAGTAGACTTGAGATTCAGGTCATGGAAATTATTTGCCCCCCCAAAAAATTACATAAACTTCAAAGTAGCATAAGTGCTGACTGAATCTTATGCTTAATGATTTCTTTAGCAAAGGCGAGAATATTGCCACAATGGTCCTTGTGGAGTGATGGAGGCTAAGGCCATGTTTCAAGTGCAAGAGTACTCACTTTGTTTTTTTTTTTTTCTAGAATAGAAAGAAAGCTTTAGTTAAAGCTGCCACCAGTAAAAACAAGCACAAACTAGTTGTATTCCCTGCAGATTTTTATTTTTTAAAATAATGGTCAAAATTAGGAGATGTCCTTAGAAGTGAAAATTAAGGCAGAGGAAGTTGCCACTCACAATGTTATGCATAATCTTGTTGATAAAATTCTGCATCAAAGGATGACTCTAGACTTGTCTGGAGTGAGCAGTGTGGTAGAATGACTTTTGAGTCTTTCCCCAAGGACAGAGAGGGAAGGAGTCATCTCTGAATTGTCACTAAATGCTATTTTAACCTAAGGATGATGCAGTTAGAAAAAATCAAGACAGAATCTTACTGAATTTGAAGTTCTAGTTAGGAAACTGTGGTAAATGTGGTTAATTGCTCCTCTGCCCTTATGTCCATTCTCTCTTCTGTTCTTGAGAAATAGAACTTTACAAATTTCCTAAAACAGTCACACTCAGTTACTAATTATATTCACTTCAATCTCCTTTGAAGTGAAAGTGTGGCCACTTGACTAAGTTCTTACCAAAGAACTGTATATGGAAGTGATTGTGTGTGTATGTATGGGGGTGTGTGTATACACACACACACACATACACACACACACACACACACACACACACACACCTTATTCTTTTCTTAGAAGGAAGTTAATAGATCCTGGACTTCATGGAACAGATTTAAAAACTTTTTGAGGAAAAATAGGTAAAACCCTTTGACAGGATGACTCCAAGAGAAGATGTTGATTTGAGAGGGAAGGTGAGTCCTACAACATAAAATTCTAATCACTCAACCACAAATGAAGGAAGAAATGAGGCTCTACTTAACTACATTGTGGATTTCTGTGTGGTAGGAGATGGGAAGTAGAGTATATAGGCAAGATTTGGATACAACAGAGCAGCACAAACCTGTGAAAACTGTGGCAGAAGGGCTGAAATCTAGAATGTACTAAGGTTGTAAACGAAAAACAAAACAACCCCCCAAAACAGAACAGCAGAGAAGGACTATTTGAATCAGGCTTAGAATAAGAAGAAAAAGAATGCAGGGACAAGCCCAGGATTTGGAGGCAGATGTTGAGAAAGTAAGAGATCATAGAGAAAAAGCAGTACTATTCACTTCTTATTCTGTGTCCTTCTCTAGTGGGGCAAATGATCTTCCCACAGGAAATGGTAAAGATAATGTAGTTAACAAGATGTTGACAGCATCATTAAGTGAGACCGTGTTAGAGATGTCATAGCTTTTTTAAGTGGTTGCAATGATGATAAATGTCATTACTGGGCTTGCTTATGTGACTAAAGGATGAGTGCTGGCAACATTTGGGGAAAGATGACACATGGAAGAAAAGAAAAGAAGAGAAAATGTGACAATTTCCCCAAAAGGAGGTAACTTGGGTTCCAGAATGTAGCTAAGTTACTGTTCATTCCGTTTCTTCAGACCAGTTCCCACTTGCCTACTCTATTCTTCCTTTATCTGAGCTATCCTGCCCAATCTTTCCCCATCAGGCAAAGAGGAATGGTTATAAATTGGCTAGGTGGATTATGGTTGGGTTTTACAAACCTATACTATGAAGGAGGAATTTCTGTCCAAGACAATGTAGAGCATCAAATGCTGAAAGGACAGTAGAGAAAAATCATTTGGAGAAGTTGATATTTAAATATTTGAGAAACACACCTTGCACTAAAGTCAACTCAAGATGGATCAAAGCCCTTGAAATTTGACCAGAAACTTTGTAATTACTAGAAGAAAACATAGGACCAACTTTCTAACATATAGGCACTGGTAGAGACTTCCCAAAGCTCAGAAAATAAAACTGAGAATTAATAAATGGGTTGGCATCAAATTAAAAAATCTTCTGAACATCAAAGGAAAGAGTCAAGAGTCTGAAGAGAGAGCCTACAAAATGGAAGAAAATCTTTGCCAACTACTCCTCTGATAGAGGACTAATATCTAGAATATGCAATGAACTCAAAACATTTAATACCAAAACAAAAACAAAAACAACCCAGCAAAAAAATGGAAAATTGAACTGAATAGAAACTTATCTAAAGAAGAAATACAAATGTCCAACAATTATATAAAGAATGTTCAACATCATTAGCAATCAGGGAAATGCAGATCAACACTACACTGAGATTCCATGTAACTCCAGTTAGAATGGCAAGCATCAAGAATGAAAACAATGATAAATGCTGGCAAGGATGTGGGAAGTAGGAACTCTTATACACTGTTGGAGAGATTGTAAATTAGTACAACCACTATGGAGGTTCCTCAAATGACTAGGAATGGAACCACCATATGACTGAGCTATACCACTCCTCAATATCTTTCCAAAAGAAAGAATAATGTAATGATACACATATATTCATGCTTATAGCAGCATAATTCATAATAGTCAAATTATGGAGCCAAACTAGGTGTCAGTCAACAGATGAGTAGATAAAGAAAATGTGGTATATATACAAGATGGAATTTTACTCAGCCATAAAGAGGAACACAATTATGCCATTTACAGGAAAATGGATGGAACTAGAGAATGTTATGCTGAGATTAGTCGGTCTCAGAAAGTGAAGGGTCATATGTTACATTTGCTCTCATATGTGGAAACTAGAGAGAAAATAGGAAATGAAAGGGATTTCATACGGGGCATGGTGGTGCACACTTGTACCACCACGTACAACTACACTACTTGGGAAGCTGAGACAGGATGATCACAGGTTCGAGGACAGCCTCAGCAAGTAGTGAGACTCTCATCAACCTAGTGAGGCCCTGTTTCAAAATAATAAAAAAAAAGAAAAATAGGGCTGGGGATGTAGCTCGGAGGTAGAATGCCCCTGGGTTCAATCCCCAGTACCCCCCCCCCCCGACATGCACACACAAAAGGGATTGCAGAAAAAATGAGGAGAGAGACCAGTAGAATAGTGGGAAGTGGATTTGGGGAGGGAGATAGGGAGGAGAAATAGAGGATTGAGGAAGGAAAGCATTCAAATAATATTATGTACACATATGGAGGTATCGCTACCAGTCTCACTAACATGCACCATTGGGGGGGAGGGGGAGTGGACTAGGCTGTGGAGGCAAATACACCAAACAATGGTGTGTGTGTTCATGTATATTTGTGTCACTTTGTGACGTGTTCATGTATGTTCGTGCCACTTTGTATCTCACTATGATGTATAATTACAATGCACCAATAAAGGTATAAAAATAAATATTCGAGAAACAGTGTATAAGGATCAAAAGGAACCAAAAGAAGAAATGCAATGATAGGTAAAAGAGCTGGAACGTGGGTGCAAGTTTGACATTAGGTTAGAATGACAGTAGATCTGCAGTTGGCACTCTAGAGATGGGTGCCAGTCTGATTACAATACAAATGAACAACAAACAAAATATAAGCAAAAACTAGGGCAAGTGGGCAATACCAACCTGGTCTTTCTGTAATCGGGTGTGTGGTACGTAGGTGGCCCAGGTCAAGGGTCAGGGAAGACATCATTATGGAATCCAGTTTGATAGTTTCTTGTCTAAAAAGCCACACTCAATGGAAAGATGAATTAATTAGCTAAGGAATGAAAGTCAACCTAGATGATGTCTCTAGTTGAGGGTTTGGACCTGTCATGGTAAATAATTTATTTTTATCAATAACTTAAAATAGATGCATGAAAGGCATGCGTATTAGGTCTGTAAGTGGTCTATCTGAAAAATATAGGAGGCATGGTTACAATGCTGATGGCAGATTCAAGATTGTAAAAGATCATATAGAAGACTCAAAAAACTCAACGATAAGGATTATTGATTTAAAGATAACAACAATGGCATTTTTAGGAACAATAAATATTGAATTGTAACTTTAAATAAATAAAATTTTCCAGATTGAAAAAGAGAAGCAATTAAATTAATTGAATGATATATTTTAATTTACCCTAACATATACAAAATAGTACCATTCCAACACACAATCAATAATGAGGTATTTTACACTTTTTTGTGCTAGGTCTCTACACTGAATGTGCATTTATACTTGTAGAGCATCTCAATTTGGACTGGCTTCATTTTAAATGCTTTCTGGCCATAGGGGCTATTAGCTATTGTATTGGACAGCCGAGGTCTAAAGGACATTGGTCAAAAAGTATGTACCTTGAAGTCAGCAACCTTGATGATAATCACTCTATTACCAGTTAGTAATAAAAATAGGATAAAGGACCTGGAGATGTTTAGAAAGGATGTGAATACTACGCTTGAATGTTGAAAGATCTGTGTATGAACAAAGAATTCTACTCCCCCACACCTTTTGCAGCTAAAAGGTTAAAGCTTGGATGAACACATGAACATTACTAGGGACGCAAATTCAGGCTTACCATAAAATGGAACTTTCTAGTAATTAAAGATGTAAACAGATGAGATTAACTTTAATTTAACCAGCATGTATTGAGCTCCATGCAAGATACTCTGTTAGATGTCAAGGTTACCATGACAAATAAGTATATTGCGGCCTTTGAATTGCTGATGATAGTTATAAGACTAACTTTAATGCAATCTGTAAAGTGCTTATTTGTAGTGTTCTGATTAAGCAGAGTTGCTGGAAGTGTTCAAGCAGAGACTGAGTTGTGTCCCCTTACAGAGGGAGTTCTTGCAAGTGGCTCAGACATTGTGCTCTGCCTAAGGATTTGAAACTTGTTTGTGAATCACAGTAAGATATGCATATATATACATATATATATATGTATATATATAACACAATGTAGTACAACCCATATAACTGAAACTTTTCATGAAATATTACCTTTACATGTGTGATGTATTTTGATGTTTTCCATGCTAGTTTTTTGTTAGAAATGTTCTAATCACAGCCCACTAAATTGACCTACTAATGTGTCACTACCCCAGTTGGAAGAACATTTGGTTACTTACCTGTAGAAGTCTGGCATGATTGAACAATTGAGGCTTTTAACCTTAAGAGTAGTGTGGCTGTAAATGCTGTCCTTGGCATGGAATATTGTTGTCAATTGGGTTAGGAGTGGGAACGCTTGACTGCTCCAAGGAATCTGGGCTGGGTAGCACAGAAAAAGCATACTTAGTTTATTGAGAATTAATTAAACTCCTTTGTAAGAAAATGAGTTCTCTTGTGATACAGCACTATGTCATGGTGACTATTCATAAAATAGAGACAAGGGATCAGGTATGGATATTGATACAAGCTATTGACTTAATTCAGAAAAATAATCCAAAGTTGACCATGAAACCTAGGTAGATGAATGGTTCAAACTTAGATTTTGGGGTAACCCACTTATATGTCCTCCACTTATCTGCCACATTTTCTCTACTCTGCCTTGTAGCTGTTCATAAAGTTTCAGAAGTCTGTTGACTAATTGTGTGCAAAGTGACTAAGAGAAGTAGAAGGTTTGGATACAGGGAAGAAAGAAAGTGGGACAAGACCTCAGGTGTAGCTACGGGTTCGGAGTGACAGAGCAGCGGGCAGTTCACAGAGCATCTGGACAGAGGTGGGGGAAAGTGGGGCCTTCACTCAGAGCGGAGTAGGGAACCGCTACGAACTCCTAAAGAACAAGACAGGGTGTTGGGGCGAGAGTGATCAAGTGTGGGGCTAATCACGGTCTCAGCCACTCGTTCCATTTTGGCCTGTGTTGAGAGTCCTCTATTCCCCAAACACTTCCCCATTTCTGGACCTGAAATCCCTTTGGATTATGTCTTCTCCCCAGTGTCCTGGACTAAAACATAGATACTCTTGGGGAAGTGAAACATCCCATGGTGAACATTATCATATCATAATAACATTATATGGAGGTGGTTTAGGGGAGGAAGGCGGGGTGGAGAGGTAAAGAATGTAACAGCTGAAATAATGCCATGTAGGCCGGGCGTGGTGGCGCACGCTTGTAATCCCAGTACTTTGGGAGGCGGAGACCGGAGGATCTGGGTTCGCGGCCAGCCTCACTCTCTCTCTCTCTCTCGCTGTCTCTCTCTCTCTCCCAGTCTCTCTCTCTCTCTACTTAGTGAGGCCCTCCACAACTTCGTGAGACCCGGTTTCAAAATAAAGTATAAAAAATAGGGCCGGGGGTGTAGCGCGGAGGTAGAACACCCCTGGGTTCAACCCCCGGTACCGCAAAAAAAAAAAAAGAAATAATGCCATGTACATATATAAAATTACCAATTCCAGTCTCAAAAACATGTATGGGGAGGTGCAACCCAGAGGGAAGTGCTCCAAGAGTTGTGTGCATGTATGTTCCTATCACTCTATACCTCAGTATGACATATAATTACAATACACCAAATACAAGTATATAATAAAAAAGAAGAAAAACCAAAAGAAATAAATAATAACACTATATACATGCTTTTAGATTCAGTTCTTTCCACAAAAGGGAGGGAGTCTAGAAGCAAGCTAACACTGAATCTGAAGGGGAAAGAGACAGCACGCAGAGGAAATGAGGCACATTATGGGTAAGGAGGTTGCTGGTCCCAAGGAAATACTTCAGGAGTTTTCTGGTATGTCTTCCTCTTCCAGCGACCTCTCTGACCCTGCTAGGTTACCAGTGCTGTGATTGGTGTAGCTACTTCTCTGCCTTTTTCATATGCACACATAGACAAAGCACACTCACAAGTATTGGCCTTCTTTATAGGATCACATTGCGTATTGTTGTACAAGTTGCATTATTCACTTACTATATTGTGGAGATGTGTGTTAGTCAGCTTTTTGTCACCATAGTGGAATACCTGAAATAATCAACTTATAAAATAAAATTGATTTGTAAAAGTTAACAGGTATCCTAAAACTGGATAATTCATTTATGAGTATGCACAACTTTTTTCTTTGTAGGTGCCTTTGGATTTTCTACACTGATCATGTTTTCTGTTTATACAGACAATTTTATTCTTCTTTCCTATTCCTGATTATTTTCATTTTTCTTTTTGGCTTATTGCACTGATTAAAATTTCCAGTACAAAGCTGAATGGAAAGGTGAAAGTGGGTCTCCTGGTATTCTTTATAATTGGGGGAAATATTCTGTTTTCCACTCTAAGTATTAACTATTCTGTTAGCTTAGGATTTTTCTTTTTTTTATAGATTCCATTTGCTGGTTGAGGATACTCTTTTGTTCCTAGTTTGCTGAAAGTTTTCAGAAATAGGTATTGGATTTGGTCAAATAACTTTTCCATGTCTTTTGAGAGGATCATAAAGTCTTAGGTTTTTATTTTATAAATATGGAAGTTACATTGACTGATTTTTGAAAATTAACCAGAATTGCATTTCTGGATAAACCCCACTTAGTCATGATGTTGTGGATGTGTGACATATTGTTGGGTTTAATTTAATGAAATGTTCAGAATTTTAGCATTTATATTCATAAGAGATAATGGTCTGCATTTCTTGTAATGTTTTTATCTGATTTCGATATCAAGGAAATGCTGACTTCATAGAATGTGTTGGAAAGTTTCTATCTTTTTCATTTTTCTGAAAGAATCTGGGTAGAATTGATGTGGTTTTCCTTTGTTTTATAGAATTCACGAGCAAAACTATTTGGGTCTAGAATATTCTTTGTGGGAAGCTTTTATCTATAAATTCAATTTATGCATTAGATCCAGAACTCTTCAGGCAATTTCTTTCTTCTATAGTGAACTTCGCTAGCCTTTATCTCTCATGCAATGCATTAATTTAAGTTGTAAAACTTACTTGCATAAAGCTGTTTATAATATAACATTATTTTGTTAATACTTATAAAGCATCTAGTGTTTGTCATTGTTCTCATTCCTGTTATTGGTAATTTGTGTCTTCTCTCTTTCATTCCTGATCAGTCTGACTAGATGTTTATCAGTTTTGTTGATCTTTTTGAAGAACAATCTCTTGGTTTTGTTGGTTTTTCTTTTTGTGTTTCTGCTATTTCATTATTTCCCTCTCTGGTCTGTTTTATTTCCTCTCTTCTGCTAACCTTGTGTTTAATTTGTTTTCTTTTCCTGTTTTTTAAGGTGGGAGCTGAAGTCATTGGTTAGAGACCTTTGTTCTTTTCTAATATAGGCATTTAGTACTATTAAATTTCCCCCAAGTACTGGCTTAGTGGCATCCCACAATTTTTTTTAATCAGGGGAGATCGCGAATGCAGTCCCCCACTACCATAAATTATGCAGTCGAGTTTCCCACATTTGGGGAAATCGCAGGGGTCAGCACATCCGGAGTGCAGTGGATAAGCCTCCCCTGGAAAACCACCTTCATGATCAGGGCATCTCCCCTGCCAGGTAAGTATCCCACAAATTTTGATACATAGTGTTTTCAACTTCCCTTTTGATTTTTTCTTTGACCTCATTCCCTTTACTCTTTCCAGTGCTTCTTTCCCTGGCTGCAAGTAGTTCTCCTCACTGCCCGTGCTAATCCGTACTCTGCTACCCACTTGAGAGGGCCCTTCTGCAGGTCTCCGGAACTCTCTCTCTCTCTCTCTGTGCAGTTCTCCCCTCCTGGCCACTCTGTCCTGTGGACTGGCTCTCCTTGATTTCCCTTGATGATCAACTTAGGGAGCTGGACTTTGCCTGCATTCCCCCTTTGAGCTGTGGCCTTTGTTACCTTATGTCCACTGTCTTAGAAACCTTTTTTCAAATATTTTGATTGTGTTGGTTGGTTGAGTGAAAGGGTAAATCTGTTCCCTATTACTGCATCCTGGAAGCAGAGGTTGGCAGTATTTTGTTACTTTTTACAACCCAGTATTGGATGTAAAAATCAATTTAATGGGTTATTACAAGCATTAAAAATGAATGGCATAGAAAAGGAAATATTAGTGCATTTCATGTATTAATGGTAAATACGCTTTTTGTGAAACTTTTTTTTAGTTATATGCATTTGTGAATGTGTGCATTGGATTGTGATGTAAAAGGTATTTCCTACCATGGTCATGGTTTTAATATTTTGAGAAACACTGCTGTAGGTACATGATAATCCAGGACAGGCAGGAACCTGCAGCACATACTCTCCATCCCTGCATTGAAGGGATCTGGAGAAAATAAACTCTATTTCACATTATCCATCTGAAAAACGTTCATCATCGCCTCCAAAGCTTGGTCTGAGAATCCCTGAAATGACCTCTGGGAAACAGCTTATCGGTCTTAAAATTGAGTTAGATCCACAGTCCCACTACTTAAGAAGTAGGTACTGATTGTCCATGTGTTGTAGGTATGTGCGTGGTAGTGTTTGTTGAGTGAGGCCCTCCCTGGCCCAGCACTGGAACATATCTTGCTACTAGAGGCGGCAGAAAGTAAGGTTTTAAGAAGTGCTATGAAAACTCATAGTACCAGCAAGATTCAGAATTGTGGAGATTAGAGGGAGTGTGTCCAGGAGCAACTATCCAGAGGGACTAGCTGGGTTAGAGGTTAAGAAAGTGAGATTTCAATTTTAGTTTATTTTGTTTATTTCTTAAACACACACACACACACACACACACACACACACACACATCACTCATTTTAACACCTACTGTGTCCTTGAGCAAAACTGATAAAAAAAAATCCCTACCTTCATGGAGTTTTCATTCTACTGGGAAAAACAGAAACAGCAATAAATAGGAAAAGTAAATGACCTGCTAAAAAGACAAACTACTGTGGATCAAAATGTACAGCAGTGGTACAGCCCATTCTAATTTTAAGTGGGAGATATTCAATGGGTCATATTTATAATCCAAATGTCATAATAGTATGTATCTGTTCTAATACAATTCTACAAATATCCCAATAGAATTAGAATCTTCTGGTCTATGAAGCACTCTAAACCGTCAATGCTTTGGGCGCTGCGTTGACATTCTGCAGCTACTAGGGCTCAAATGGCCATTTCTGAGAAAAATGAGGTGGGGGTGGGGTGGGAGAGAGGTGTGTAGTTATGCACACTCCCCTGCAGGGCCTTCTTCACTTCAAGCACTGAAGTCGGGCGGAGTTTAGCTGCGTGACCTGGACCGAGGTATTTTGGCCATTGGCTTCTCTTCCTTGGCACGGCCTCACCCTGCAGGGGATGGAGGCCGAGCTGAGGAATGAGCTTCAGGCTGACCCTTGAGCACACCCTGCGCGCAGTGACCAGGGGTGAGGCCGATTTGCTGGCCTTTTTTTTTTTTTTATTCCCGGGCTTGCAGCGAGATTTCTGAGTGCTGTTGGAGGATTCTTGCGCTTGCAATCAGCGCTCAGAGTCTGTGCAAAAGCCGGCTAGATTTTCGTTCCCCCCCGCTGATACTGAAGGCGTCGCGAAGATTGGAGCATTGGTCTGACCTTTGGTTTCTCCATCCTTGCCATCCCCAGCCTCTGCGGGCGGAAGGGTGACCATTCCTATGTTTTGGACTAGACCCCAGCCCGTAGCTCTCTGGCTTCGCGGAGGAGCGCCCGCCTTTCCCCCGGCTGCAGCTCGGCCAGGTCAGGCAGCCGCGCACCGGCCGGGCAGGGACGCGCAGGCGTCGGGCGCCGCTGGTTGCGCATCTGGCGCCAGAGCGCGCCCCCAGCGCAGTGCGCGCCGCGGCCGTGGCGGTGGGCTGGCGCTCCGGAGCGTGCCGGGCGCTCTCTCCCCGCGCGGGGGCACCAGAGCCCTCGGAAGTGTCAGGCACTGCGGCGCATTTTCCCAGTTCCCTTTTAAATGACTGCGGAAAAACAGACTCTCCGAGCCACAGATGGGAAGAAGGATTCTCAGACAAGGCTTGCGAATGCCCCGCAGCCATCATTTAACTGCGCCCGCAGAGCAGTTACGGTTTGTCACCCGACCCTCCCGGATCGCCTCATTTTGTCCCTAATGAGACCCCGCGGCTCAGCCCGCGCGGGGCTGCTCAGTAGCTGAGTGCATATGGTGCCCCCGGCAGCGCGGGCGCAGGGCACGCGTTCGCGCACACCCGCGCACACGCGAACACGCGCAAGGTACGGCCGGGGAGCAAGGGCTCGGGGTGCCCCGCGTGGGGGTGGGCATCGCGGGGAGTGAAGCTACGGCCTTGGTGTGGCTGCGTCCTGCCAGGTTAAAGAATGAGCGAAAATGATGCGGCGCCACACATCGGACAGGCCACGGCTGCTGCCGCCGCGCATTTAGAGAGCCCGATACGCGTCAGGCGCGCACCCTGCCCCTCACGGGTCTCTATTCCCGGGCGTGTGATGGCAGAAAACGGCAGGAAAAAGACCCACTCAGAGAGCCAGAGTGTGCTGGGAGACCCCTTTCCCTCTGCAAAAGCACCGCAGGAAGACCCTCCCAAATCACCGACCCCCAAATAGGTGGCCCAGAATAGGGGTGGTGTGATCCTTGCTTACCAATGCAGAACACGTTTTGGTGTTTACAGTATTTAATTATTTGGGGGGGGGTAGCTTGTCGTCCTTTTCAGGCAGGGTGGGAAAGGAGAACGCGACGAGGAGGGAGAGGGAAGGGAGGATTCCTATAATAAGAATCAGCGCATTTTTCAGAGCTGAACCAAGCCCGGTTTCCATTTCAAAAAGGGAGACAGCAATTGTAGAAGAGACCGCGGTGTGGATTTAGGGACCTGGAGGCGTCCAGCGGAGGGACGGTCCATCTCCAGAGGTACCTGGCTCCGAGTGCACACACACGCACGCACGCACGCACGCGCGTGTCTGCATGGCCAAGATGTGTGCGTGTGTGCGCGCGCGCGTGTGTGAACTCCCACATGCTGCTGCTGTGTGCTCCTGGCCAGTGGCACCGCACCGAAGCCTCCCTCCTCCCCGCTCGCCCCCAGATTCCCTCCCCTCCCTGTTGCTTTTGTCTGGAGGGTGTTCTGCGTTTGTGTGTGTATGAGCGTGTGTGTTTTTGGATTTCAGACTAATTTTCTGGAGTTTCTGCCCCTGCTCTGCGTCAGCCCTCACGTCACTTCGCCAGCAGTAGCAGAGGCGGCGGCGGCGGCTCCCGGAATTGGGTTGGATCAGGAGCCTCGCCGCTCCTTCTCTGCGCTCTCTGCGCTCAGTGCCTGGCGGCAGGAGGAGCCAGGACCCAGGCGCTGCCGGCGGGCGTGAGGCGCCGGAGGCCGGGTGAGCAGCGCAAGACAGTGCCCTCCGTCGCCTCGGGCCCTCGCGGTCCCCCCTGGGGCGGCCGCAGCTGCTCCCCAGGTGGGACGTGCCGCGCCACCTGCCCGCGCTCCCGGCGCCCAGCGGCGGCGGTGGATTCTGCAGCATCATTGGGGGCCCCGTCGCGGAGCCATCGCTGTGTTCCTCTTTAAAGGGTCCTTAGCCCGGCCTGTGCCATGGAATCCTATCTCGGGGACCCTTCCCGTCCCTTCCCTCCCTCGGCTTCAGGCGTGGAGAGAGGGCGGGCATACTGGTGGCTCCAGCGGCGTCAGTGCCATAGTGGGGCAAGTTGATTCCTGGGCCGGAGCCGGGCGCTTCCCTAGCCACAGTCTCCGGGCTTGGGTCAGGTGGGGGTGAGGCGAGAGCGGAGGGAGAGTGTCCCCATTCGTGGTATCTGGGGTCCTGCGCTGAGTCTTACGCGTGTCTGTTTGTCCTCAGTCCCGAGGTGTGTACCGGATCCCCGTGCGCGTCTAGCGAGGAGTCTGAGCCGAGGGAGTTCCGGGAGCGCCTTGGCCGGTGCCCGGCGTGCCGGGCCATGCAGCGGCGGCCACGGCGGAGCTCCGAGCGGCGGTAGCGCCCCCTAGGAAGCGGCCCGCGATGCCCCGGCCACTGTGAACGGTGCTACCCGCCCGATTACGTTCAGCCCCGGACACGCTCAGCTTTGGACGCGCTGGACTCTGTGCGCCCGCGACGAGCAGCGAGGAGTCCAGAGGGCGGAGAGCTCAGGGAAGGCCTCCCTGCGCGGGAGGAGGACGCCGGCTGGTGCAGCGCACTCAGGCTGGCACTGGCGGCTGGGAATGTCGTCCTGGACGAGGTGGCATGGACCCGCCATGGCGCGGCTCTGGGGCTTCTGCTGGCTGCTTGTGGGCTTCTGGAGGGCCACTCTCGCCTGTCCCACGTCCTGCAAGTGCAGTGCCTCTCGGATTTGGTGCAGCGACCCTTCTCCTGGCATCGTGGCCTTTCCAAGGTTGGAGCCTAACAGTGTGGACCCTGAGAACATCACCGAAATGTGAGTTCCTGGTGATCTTCCTCCTCCTTTCTCTCCTAGACCCTAGGTCTCCAGCTGGCCCGGCGGGTAGGTCCTGGATGGAGATGCTGGCCCAAGTGTGGGAGAAGTCAGACAGCAGAGATGCAGGGATGGGCCATCTGTCAGTTACCTGTCTGTTTCACCCGCTTGAGGCTGCTAGGGCAGGGAGAAGTGTGATACTTTAAGTTTATTGTCAACAACATAAGTATATGGATATTTTCCTTGTGGGAAGGAGTTTCTTATGCAGTTTATATTTCAGAGCTCTGTCGGGTGTGTTTTACTCTTTCTATATGCAATAACTTAGCTTTGGACATTTTTGTTTCATAAAATGCTATGTGTATGTTGTGTTAGGAGAAGTTCCAGTGATATTTACTAGAAAGGAGGTTAAAATAATTAACTTTCAGAAAAATCTGTGGAAGGAAGTAGGGGTCTCTCCCTTACCATCTTTCTGTGAGGTTTGGAGTTAACCAATTTCCCTTTTCATTTCATACATCAGTTTTGTTTAGGAGATTGCCTCCCGAGATGGCCTTGAAGCTGATCTGTAAGAGGAGAAGTTCTGAGTGTTGAAATGCACTCGCTCAAGAGAGAGAATGTGATCGCTGGAAGCCTAAAAGCCTGGTCTGATTTAATTTGGACTTGACTTCCCAGAGATATGATTTTGAGACCATTTGGATTATAAATCTTAATTGCCCATTGAATAATTTCCCAGGACTGGGTTGGATGATAAAGCAGTGTGTGCTACTCGGATGAAGGCTGGCTTTAGCTTTGGACCTGTCCCTGGAAATGCTATAGCTTGTCCTGGCTTGATTTCTGCTCTCCCCTTTGGATGCCTTGTGACAAATACATTACCAAGCAAGGACTCACCAGCCCTTTCTGTAGCATTCCTGGGTCACCTCTGTTGGAGGTGTTCTTATTTTACCCTGCGAGGGACTTGGCCATTTCATACGTCTCATGAACATGAGGTTCCGTGCATCTGTGTGGAGGATTGTAAGGCAAAGTTTCTCCCGGTTTTCTTTACAGTTTCATCCTGAGATAGGCAGCCCTGAAAGTAGGGCTTGGGCTGTGGCCTTCCGGTTGGCGAGTGCGCATGCATTTCTCCCTCCCCCAGAACACGCACAACCATGTTTCTGCCACCGTAGTTGATCGAGATAACCTGTTTTTTAATGTAAGTAAGAGACCTTCCTGGGCCCTGTTGCCTGTTCGGCTGGTGATGCTCATGTTGTAAGGTTTGGGCAGAAGGAAACGACAACAGAGCAGAGGGGAATGTGCAGGCCTGGCAGAGCTGAGATATGCGGGGAGCAGCCAACCGTGGGGCTGAATCTAGGATGCCAGGATGTCAATCTTTTTGGCAAGGGAAGCAGCAGCTGGGGGGCGGGGGGAGCGGTGGTTAGGGCCCCCCTAACTGTGCTGGCCTTGGGCTGGACTGGTCCAGGCTTTCTCGCCGGGCTAGTCCTGTGGCCTTTTGTCAGAATTCGGTGTCTTTTACATGAGATGAGGTGTTAGCAGTCAGATGCAGGCGGCCCTGTGAAATTGAGAACCCTTCAGACTGTTTAGAGACCATGGGGAGTACATTCATACAGTTAGATATATATTTTTTCCTTTGTGATTCTTTTTAAAGTCTGTATTAGATGATAGATAGACCTGTAATGGAAGAAAGAAATAAGATATGGCTGATGGTTTTCACTTTAGCATGTTTAAGACCATCAGCAGAGAAAAAAGGAAATAAAACTATCTTTAAATTTAAAAAAAATATTACTTCAAACCTTTCAGGTCTTAGCTGCCTGATGTATAGATGAAGTCAACAGATTTCGGCCGAGCTTTCTTCTATCTGTTCTCACGATTGTGATTGCTTTTTTTTGTATCTGATGGCAGATCCCTCCCTTCAGGATTTTTAAAATGGATTCTTAAAATATTTACTAAGGTGTTTGTCACAGTCGTTCATTGTATCCTGGCTCTCCCAATTTCTACTCTTATGTTTCCCCCTTCTGATTTGAAAACCTACTGGGATTGGAGGAGTTGAGAGGTATAGGGCTTGAGTGTTCAGGATGGGGAATTAGTTAGGAATATGAGTCAGGCTGGGAGATATGGGGCCTGGGAAAAGGTCCATGTGTCCACTCTGTTGCTCGGCTGTGGCCAAGTCCTGCCAGTTGGAGCCTTGGTGTCTTTATTTGTAAATGCATCGCATTACTTGTTTGGAAAGCACTTCGTGTAATTATTTTGAATTCTGCCTTTTTGATCTCAAATTGACATCAGGGGAGGAACTTGTTTCATTCTCAGCCTTGTCTGTGCTCTTCTTCTTACATGTTAATATTTGCTTGAGTAGCTTTTGAAATTCTTGGCCAGTGGATACCAGCTATAGTTGGAACCAAACTAATACATTTTAAAATTTTGTTGTTAGATCCAGTGGTATTCCTAAAATAACCTAGCTTAAAGTTCTAGTGCACTGGTGTATAGCTGAAGTTGCATATTTCTAGTTTTTAAAAACAAGAATAATGTAAGTACTGTCATTAGAATTTGCTAAAGCAGCAATTTACCATAGAATTTGAAAATAGTGTATCTTTCAGTATCTATATATTAAACCACTGTGCCCTTAGGGTTCAGAGGTGGTCAATGGCAGAACATTTTAATAATATATGCATGGATTAATTTAAAGGTAGGGTTTCTTTTTTGTTTTGCATGCACATTTCAGGCTAAGCTGACAATTTATTGTCAGAACCTGTTTTATTAAACATTGTTTGAACCTGTTTTATTAAACACAGCATCTGTCTATTCTTTATCCACTAAGGTGACATGGTTTGATCTTTCTCTATCTATAGATATATATCATTCTTGCCCAACATCACATTGCTAAGTGGCAGCTCCTGTCATTTGGAAATGCTTATACCACAGCAGTGTAAATCAAGTGTAAAGACAATACTAATGTCACACATAAGTGGCATTCAAGAGTGAAGCCTGTTGTCGGAATTATGTAACTGGCCATTAAAGTCCTGCTTGTATCAAGGGTTAAAGTTCATTACAAAAGACATTACTTTTGTTTCACCAAAGTGATGAAAGGCTTGGTTAAACTAAGTCGTGGATTTTTTAAAATTGTGGTTAAAACACATTACATAAAATTTACCATCCTAACCATTTCTCAGCGTAGAGTTCAGTAGTGTTAGATATATCCACATTGTCATGGTAAGACATGCATTTTTATATTGCACATGTTTTACGAAGACCAATAGGGATCTTTTTGTGAATTTCTTGGGTGGTGTTTTCTGATTTGGGGGGTAGTATTTGGAAACAAGTCTAAAATTTTTTCTCTTAGCACAACACAAATAGAATTTGCAGCTTCTATTGCCAGAGTATCTATGGGCCATTTATTGTTGGCCTGGGTAAGCAGCTGTAATGTTATGTCATTAATACATTGATTTTGGCCCTCTCACCTTAATAAGCTTTGCCATTGCAATTAATCGTACTTAAAAACAAAACCTTGGCATTCACCAGGATTTAGTGAAAGACATCAGTTTTTATTACTCTGATATTTACTTCTCAGCTCCTCCTTTGGGGGTTCTAGAACTTCGGATTGTGCTTTTTATGCACTTAAGAACCATGCATTTACATTTTGAGTGTGGTTACATAAGCCACACTGGACTTGTTAATAAATAAGGCAGTCTAATTTACATCATTCATTATTTAATACAACTTGCAAGCTGAGGCTGAAAACTCGCTGCTTTCATAGTGGAGGTATTTACAGACTCATCTCAACACAAGCCTTGGACTCTTTTTAGTTTCATACCTTCAGTCCCTGCTCTATGGAGATGTTTGTCACACTGGACAAAACAATGGAAAAGCCCCGTGACCCTTCTGACCCTACTGTCTCCCACCTCCCCCTTCCATCACCCATCATTGACTGTCCAGGAAAATGTGTTTGATTTTTTTTTTCTTCCCCGAAAAGTGATATTTCCTTATGGGAATTCAGAGCAGTGGCATTAAGAGCAGAGCCTGGGTTCTATGTTATTACAAGAAAGTAATGGGAGGTTGAAACGATGTGGTCACAGCTCCCTCCTGCTGAGTTTAGGTCTGTGTGAGACCGTTCGCTGTTTCTACCCTATAAACCTCTTTTTGTGTCCGTTACAATATTCCCTTGTAAAGACTTTTCTAAGCTGAAGAGTTGGCTGAACAGCTAAGAGTTGAGGTCCCTTTCTCCCTAGGAACATTCTGTATGATCTCTTTGACTATATCTAGGTCGTAGGAGTATAAAACCTAGAGTTTTTGTTTAGCTAGGGGATGGGAATTCAATTTCTCTTCCTTTTCCTTTTTTTATTTTTTGCCTTGGGTACTAAGCAAGCGCCCCTGGTTTTAACTCATTGCTCATCTTGCCTGTTAGGAAAAGAAACATTATCAAACCATTATTGAATACCGTATGCTGTCATTTTGCTCCAGGCTAACTTGACTCTACCCCTTTTCTAGAGAGCTTCTTGTAGGTTCAAAGAGAATCAGGTAGAATGTGGCATTGAATCTGCTGCCCCTTGGAGCAATATCAATATTTAGTCCCTCTTGATACTTACAAATCAATAAGAGGATTTGGGGGAAAGATCTTTAAGCATGGCATATTTTTTACTTGCTTGATATGTATGTCAGAGAGAGAGAGAGAGAGAGAGAGAGGAATAAAAAAAACCCCTGAACCTTGGCTTATTAATAGTTGATTGATCATTTTCATAATCTACTTGGTCAAGCTATTTTAAAACACAAATCCTACCCTTCAGTCCCAAATGGCAGAGATCTGAGCCCTGCAGTGGCCTGATAATTTTAGCTCTACATTTGATTGCTGATTGATCTCCATTAAAAAAGGCAAAGATCCTACATAATCAGGGTGCTTCTCACCACTTACTTTGCTTTCTGGAGTGTCCCAGGGACTGGGAAGTCATAAATATTGATCTGGGAGATGGATGAGTGAATGCATCTGAAGTTATAAAAACCCTCTAAGAAAAGTAATGCACTGATACTAGGTTCCATATACATACATATACATGTGTGTGTATATGTGTGTGTGTGTGTGTGTGTGTGT
>PVJS01008030.1:0-54299 GCA_004027185.1 Glis glis | reverse complement strand
TTGTAGTATAGTTTGAAGTCAGGTATTGTGATGCCTCCTGCGTGGTTCTTGCTGCTGAGAACTACTTTGGCTATTCTGGGTTTTCTGTTGTTCCAGATGAATTTAAGGACAGATTTTTCTATGTCAGTGAAGAATGACTTTGGTAGTTTAATGGGTATTGCGTTGAATCTGTAGATCAGTTTTGGAAGAATGGCCATTTGGATGATATTAATTCTGCCTATCCAAGAGCATGGGAGATCTTTCCATCTTCTAAGATCTTCAATTTCTTTTTTAATGCTTTATAGTTTTCCTTGTAGAGGTCTTTTACCTCCTTGGTTAGGTTAATTCCCAAGTATTTCATTGTTTGGGGGGATATCGTGAGTGGAAATGTCTTCTGGATTTCTTTTTCCGTGGATTCATGGTTGGTGTACAGAAAAGCTTCTGATTTTTTAAGATTGATTTTGTATCCAGACACTTTGCTGAATTTATTGATCAGATCTATAAGCCTCTTGGTTGAGTTTGTTGGGTCCTCTAAGTATACTATCATGTCATCTGCAAATAGAGATAGTTTTAGCTCCTCTTTTCCTATTTTTACTCCTTTTATTTCCTTCTCTTGCCTTATTGCTTTTAAGTGGTTTTCTAATACAGGGAAATGATTTGAAACAAAAAACCATGGCCTTTAGGATGTCAGCATCTCCTTTGCCCCTGCCTTTCTAACTTGTAACTAAAGTTTTTGTTTTTTTTTTTTCCTGCGGTACCGGGGATTGAACCCAAGGGCATTCTACCTCCGTGCTACACCCCTGGCCCTATTGTTTTATACTTTATTTTGAAACCGGTTCTCACGAAGTTGCGGAGGGCCTCACTAAGTAGAGAGAGAGAGAGAGAGAGAGAGAGAGAGAGAGAGCTGAGGCTGGCCGTGAACCTGGATCCTCTGGTCTCCGCCTCCCAAAGTACTGGGATTACAAGCGTGTGCCACCACACCTGGCACTAAAGTGTTTTAGAATAGTCCTAAACAACATTCCAACAAACTATTGCCTTGTACTTGCTTTTAGTCTCTCTGAATGTCTATGCATTTATTTGGTACCCTTTGGTCACCAAATTCTGTACTCATGAGGTTTCCCTGGAAATGAATGGGGGAAGTGAATGGGGGAAGGCAAGAAACCATGGACATCTCTGTTCCAGTGCATGTTCCATCATCCCATTGGACTTCCTTACAAAACTCAAGTTCAGTGAAATTGTCCAGAAAATTATTTCAAGATGGTGACAGCAGGGAATTATGCCAAATGCAGGCCACTAGATTGCACAGGTATGTGTCCACGAAGCCAGCCCTGGTCCATGTCCTACTGTAATGGAGCAAAGAGCACAATGACGACAAATGATGAGTATATACATTCCTATGAAATAGTTGAATGAGTGAACAAGATAGAGCTGTCTATCAATGAATTGAGACGTAGAAATAAATGACCTCATGACCCAGAAAGAGAAAAGGTGGGTCCAGCTTCTCTTTCTAATAACATTACTGTTCTTTAGTCTGCTTGAACCCCTTGTCCTTGAGTTCAATGAAATATCCCTATCTCCTTACAATAAATCACCCCTAATTTATCTGGTTCAGAAAGTATCAGGTTTTTGCAACTGCCTCCCAAAGAAATTTATTTGTACCCTGGCCCATCCATGATTGTATGTACCCAGCTATGCAGTCCTTTAAACACACCATGATTTTCACAACAGCATGCTTTTGCCCACCAGAGCAATTCTTGGAATGTCTGCATTCTTGTTTCTAATAAACCAACCCCTCTTCTTCTTTAAAACCAGTTCTCTTGTGGCACCTTCTCCAGTTTCCACTTGAGGCAGTCACTCAAACAGCATTGAATTGGGAAACACCATTGACATTTCTGTTCCTTAGGTCTTCTGAAGGGCAGGATGAAACCAATTACCTTTCATATTTCTGCTGTGTGGACTCTCATATCGTGTTTGACTCTTAGCAGATGTCCCTGTCTGTTGCATGAGAGTTTGTTGTTTACTTACTGGATTACCACATGTGATTAGACCTCAGAAATGCTATCTTAGGACTATTTTCAGAATACCTTAGTTACAAGTCAGCCACCACAATCCAGTTCTTATTCCTCTTGTTCAAAGATAGTTCTTTGTGGAAAGCTCTTTTTATGATTATAGGGGTTATTCAAGACAGTAGTAGTAGAAAATAGTATGGACAATAAAAAGAAGCATATCAAAATGGGCTTGGAATTAAGCCATTCAAGGGATCATCTGGGCTCAGCTGTGCCTAAAGTACTTTTGGAACAAGCTATTTATGAAGTTATAGACCACAAATTACTATGACACCCACATTCATTCTTGAAAAAATATGACTCAGTTGTTAGTCCGGCACATGCATGAGAACAGGAATCTGAGGGGGAAGAAACATCCATCTACTTCAAATGCCATTCACAAGGATCACAGACTGTCTCCTAAGCAGCCTGCATTGTCTGCTCTGCATCCTACTGGGAAATAATCCAAGGTGTTTAATATGTTCGCTGAACATAGTGGTCCACCTCCCTTGGTATGGTGTTTTGTAGGGGCCTCTCTCAGTGGGGCATTTTTTGTCACTTATTTCTCATCTCAAATGAGAATTACTATAGAAATAAAACCTGCTTTCATCCAGGACACAGATTTATTAAAATAATATCTGAAATACAACAGATATGGCCATGAACAAAACGGAAAAGCCTTATCCTTACAAGATAGGAATGCTTAATGAGTGAATGGCAATATTTATCAGGATTTCTTCTTATTCTTATCAGGAGTTGGTCATGAGGGATAGGACAGTAGATCACAGGAGGACTGCAAAGATTCAAGTGAAAAAGGCAAAAGATGAGGATTCTACAGGAGATAGAAACAAGCCCTAGAATTTACATCTTCCTTGTTTGTTTCATCATTGCACACATGAAGCGATTCCCTACTAAATAGCAAGACAGGTAGATAAGACTTGCTTTCATTCAAATGTTGGGTAAAGTGCCTTTGCTGCATTTGAAGATATAAAAAGCTGTAATGTCTAGATGAAACAGAGGGAGGAAAAGATCATGTATTCTTCTCCTCTCATATGTTTAGGAAAATATTATGTGTTCTCCTCTCAGATGTAAATAAATGGGGGAATCACTCCCACACTCTGTGGTTGAATGTGAGTTTAAAAATTATTATACCAATTGTGAGTTCATGTAACCATTGGACCATTTTCATTAGCTCTGGGCATATAGCTCCCCATCATATCACTCTGTTTCTGACTGAATGAGTTCATGTCAAATAATGGTTAAACCTTCCACTGTTCCCCAAAAGTCTGAGCACCAGCTGGATGTAGATGTGTGCCAACACCAGCAGTCATGTGAAACCCACCAATTGGGCGCACAGCATGTCTGTGCCAAAGGGGTGGCCATGCCTCACAATGCTTTTAGAACATTCAATAACTTCGTTGCTTGAAAAAAATGTAAGAAAAAAAGAGAAAAAGAAAATACTTGGCTGAAGGCAAGATTGCTTTTCAGAAAGGAAACTCTTTTCCCAGGGTGCACTGTGCAGACAAAACTTACTGCATCCCTTCTAAAAATGTGTCTGGAGCAGTCGTCCAAGATGATTAATAGAATAAGTGTTTCTCACAAGGGTCTGACCTTTGGGAGCACAAGCAGACAAAAGGCAAAGATGGCTAGAGAGGACAGGCTCACAGGACACCCAGATCCACACAGTGACCTCTCATCTAGGCTTGGGGCATACCGAGCCATCCCTGGGGGGTATCCCTCCAGGACCCCAACACTTTTGAAAAGCTTTCCATGTTATTGTAAAGCTTTTTACATGAGGATAATTTTCTTTCAAGTGATGGAAGTTCTGGTTGGTGTATTGTAAGTGCAGAGAACATGAAGATAAAAATGGTTAATCAGAAGATTCAGGCACCAATCCTTCTCACAAGTTTAGAACAAATTCCTAAATGTCTCTATTTCACTGAAGAGGGAGGAAAAAAGGTAGCTAGTTGAGGGAAAGAAAACCAGTATTTTAAAAGATCTATATTTCAATCTTATAACAACTCTATAAGGCAATAGTCATGTTTCCATTTTACAGTCAGGCAAACTGAGACTTGAAGAACTTGGTCAGGTAATACAGGGAGAAAGCAGTGGCAGTATGGAGATTCAGGCCCAGGTAAGTATAATTTCAAATTCATTCCAGTTCTCCTATCCTAAACTATCTAAAGCTAGGGAGGGAGGGTTACATAGACAGGTTTTGTTGAAAATTAACTTGCTTAAAAAGAAAGCACATTTCTGGGTTCACCAGCATGGCATGGTGATGTCCTCTGCAGAGTTGGGACATGTAAGCAATGATGAATTTTATTGCACCAAGTGGAGGCATGCTTTCTTTATATCCTGCTCTGCTCTTACCCCTTGGTTTTATCATAATTTGCATTCATGATATTTGAATTATTTTATATATTTTTATTGGTGAATTGTAATTATACATCACAGTGAGGTTCAAAGTGATGCAAACATGCATGTAGCACTTGGTTTTACTTTAAGATATTATTGAATAACTATGCCATGTAATTACTATGTTAGTCAATGGGTATACAGTGGTTGTCTGAGCCTAGGATTTCCCTAAAACTGAGCCAGAGACTAAGGCTTGCCTGGGAAGTGATTTAGAGAGAAGAAATGAAGGATGTGTATGGGTGTGTGTGTTTGTGTGTGTGTGTGTGTGTGTGTGTGTGTGTGTGTATGAGAAAGAGAGAGCAAGCAAGCACACGCAGAGGGAGAAGACGGTAGGAGGATAAGGAGGATACATTGCATAGTTGGCCACCAATGCGGGCAACTGGTGATCAGTCCTGTTGGTATCTTTGGAGGGGTGTATAAAAGGAATCAGAGGGAGAAGAGAAGTATTTGGCCATTGACTCCTGGCCTGCTTTGGTTGGGAGTTATCCTGCAGAGCATTAACACTTGCTCTCTTTTGGGTTGTATATGCATGGGTATCAAGTAGATTCTAGCAACAGGGAAGCCCCTGGGAAGGAAGCAGAGATATGTGCAAGCTGGAATGTTCACCGTCCATAAGTTTGAAGCTTTGAAGAACTCTTTACCAGAGCCATGAGCTGAGGCTGAGAAGATGTGAGGTGGTGAACAAGATGTCTGGTGTAGTGAGATAAATGGATATGATCCTTGGTTTCATTGGAGAGGTCCTATGATTTAATTGGAGAAGTGATTATTAAATAAATTAATAAACATAATTGCAAATTTTGATAAGTACCATGAAGGAGAAGGGCAGGTGAAAGGAGGCAAGCCTACCTTAAATTGGAATGCCAAGGGTGGGATGAAAGTCCAGTAGTTATTTTAATAATTTTGAAAAATTTCTGGGTTTTTATGAAAAATCTGTGCCATGCAATAGGGAGATCAGGAAAGTTTTTCTGAGGTAGTGGTGGTAGTCTGAGGAAGGAATATTGGTGACCATGAATAGGGTGTGACAGTGATGAAGAAGAAAATTGGGCAAATTAAAGAATTTTTCCTAAAAAATGTGGATGTGGATTAGGTGTGAGAATGAGAAAGTAGGGGAAGTTAAAGATGACCCACAGATTTAAATCCTGAGAATGTATTTATCCACTCAGCAAGTGGGTATTGGACACTTACTATAATGCTAAACGTGAGAACCCAAAGATTGATAAGACTCCATGCTGGCCTTTGAGTGATTCACAGTCCAGTAAGAAAAACAGAGAAGTAGACAGACGATCCCAGTAGAGAATAGTAAATGACACGAAAGCTGTACATTCTGGAGTTCATTGGAGCTTGCACAAGCAAAGTTACTTCCACCCATCCTGATGACCAGAAATGTATTCTACTAAAAGAATACTTACCAGTGGCCCAGAATACTTGAGGAAATTGGTCTAGGGAGGAATCAATTGCCCATGAGTTCTTTTATTCTCACTGGTTAACAATCAGCCTCTAAGTAATTCTGATACATGGATTTATTCCGTGCATTAGTTGCTGGAAATGGAAGTGCTAAATGGATCAGAGCTACAAGAGTGTTCCTGGCATGGAATGGTGGTAATTACCCTTCTGTTTTCAAAGCTCCTGCAGTGCTGTCCTCCCATGGCATTCTATTACTAACAGGCCCTCTCAAGGCTATAGGATGAAGGGGACCTTTACAAGGCCAAAGGACTTCCCTCCAGCCTGCTAAGTTTGAGTCCCTCTGTCCATAACCATTTTGTTGAAGGTAACTCAACTTGCTGAAGAATTTACATTCTAATTTGCCATAAAACATCATCTAGCACCTCCAAAACCACAAGCTATGGGTTAACATGCAGAAAGAACTACCTCCAAAAGAGTAAGAAAAAACTGCTCAGCACCAGTAAAGCTGAGGAAAAAGCACTGTATGATACAGACTTTCAAAAGCTGACAGCCTAAGATTGTGCACTCTCTCTTGTCCTGGCTGGGAAGCCAGGGGAAACTGTGTAAACTTCTTTTTCTGAGAATAATAGCATTATAGTGAATCAGTGGTGATGGAAGCAACAATCAGTGAAGGGTACATGCAATTCTAGGTGTTGCTTCTCCTTCAAAGTTATTGTATCAGCATGCCTTCCATTCAACATCCTAGAAATTGGAGATAGTCACTCTATATCTACAAGATTGACAAAAAATCTTAATGACAGTCCCAAGTCATGATATGACCCTGGAATTTCTTTTTTTTCTGAATTCAGGAAAGACAATTTTGCTAGTTTTTAGTCCACTGTTCACAAATGTACCTTCACATTTATCTGAAGATGTCTTATGAGGGACAAGACTTGACTCACACTATTCAACTTTGTGCTGAAACTTAGCAAGAACAAATTTTAAGAAAAGGAAAGAAAAGCAGTGGGAAAAGGAGACAGGCTTTGTCCCCATCAATCCCACCCAGGGATCCATTCCATGAAGGTGAATGCTGCATGTGACTTCAATGTGGTCTAGACTTGGTCAGTCAGAGTTCTCATCCTCCAGGGGCCGAACTTAGTTCAGAGATGAGCATGTGACCCTTGTAAGGTCTATAGGAGACCTCCACGGGCCTTGCTAGGCCATTAAGAAATGGAATTTCTCTTTCTTTTTCATCTTAATCTGTGAGGCACATATAGGCTTAGAGATGTCACTGGTCTCTTGCTTCCATATGGTGGGAAAGAGAGGAAAGAAGAGAGGAAAGGAGAGGAGAGGAAAGGAGAGGAGAGGGGTGGGGCAGAGAGAAATACTGAGATGTGAAAGCAATAGCTGAAATCACGGAGATAAGGTTGCCTAGAAACAGCACATAGTTATGGGACCAATGAATTCACACTTATTTGTATTTGTATTTCCTGGAACTGAAGACTTCTGACAACTACCATGTTTGCCAATAGGAGAGATTTCCTGTGTTATGAATCCTTTGCAGCCACAAAAAAATCAAGTTTTGGGCACTTAATGACATGGGGAAATGTTCATGATTAAAAATCAAGTAAAAAAATCAAACTGTTTACTGCACAGGATTAGTCTTTTGTGAAAGATACATTTATAAAATTGTAAAGCAACTATACTAGAAAGAAGTATACTAGAATTTTAGAAGTAATTGCCTTCAAAGGCAGGATTAAAAATAATTTTGCTTTTATTTATTTATTTATTTATTTATTTATTTATTTTGCGGTACCGGGGATTGAACCCAGGGGCGTTCTACCTCCGCGCTACACCCACGGCCCTATTTTTTATGCTTTATTTTGAAACCGGGTTTCACGAAGTTGCGGAGGGCCTCACTAGGTAGAGAGAGAGAGAGAGAGAAAGAGAGAGAGAGAGAGACAGGGAGAGAGAGAGAGAAAGCAAGAGAGACAGGGAGAGAGAATGAGAGAGCTGAGGCTGGCTGCGAACCCAGATCCTCCGGTCTCCGTCTCCCAAAGTACTGGGATTACAAGCGTGCACCACCATGCCCGGCGTAATTTTGCTTTTAAACTTTCTTCTTTATACTTTTTTATTTCCCAGGGGCGTTCTACCTCCGCGCTACGCCCCCGGCCCTATTTTTTTATACTTTATTTTGAAACCGGGTCTCACGAAGTTGCAGAGGGCCTCACTAAGGAGAGAGAGAGAGAGAGAGAGAGAGAGAGCGAGCGCGAGAGAGCTGAGGCTGGCCTCGAACCCGGATCCTCCGGTGTCGAGGGCTGAGACCTGTCTTAGAGGCACACTGAGATTATCATCTTGGACCAGCCCAGTTTGGATACATGGTATTTGGCTGGGTGGGATCTGTCCGCAAACAGACGCATTCCAAGGGACCTGGTGTAATCTTCAAGGTGCTAATGGTCAATCCCTCCTTCCCCTAGGCTTGTCACATAATTGCTGATCCCTGTTTGATTAATCCTTACTGAAACCTGAGATAATTGCTGATCTCTGTTTGACTAACTTTTACTACAACCTGTGATAATTGCTGATTCCTGGGTTTGATTAACTTTTATGATGCCTTGTCTAAAGTGTCTATAAAAATAAGGTGTTGGCTACAGAGCACCGGGAGAATTTGCCATCTCTATCTCCTCCCCGACCCCCCGATTATTAAATATAACTATTTTGCAAATTACCATATCAGACTTCGTGTTGTTTGGTGCGAGAAGACCATTGTTAGGAAGCTGCTTGACGCGGTGACCGTCTGTGGCAGGATCCACAGACTTCAGGAAGCTGTGTGGGCAGCGACCGTCTGTGGCTGGGGACCATAGACTGTATTGTCAGGAAGCTGCTTGATGTAGCGACCGTCTGTGGCTGGGGACCATAGACTGTTTTGTCAGGAAGCTGCTTGGTGCAGCGACCTTCCGTGGCAGGAACCACGGAGTAGATCGTCCGCGGGAGTTACTGCAATACTCCGGTCTCCGCTTCCCAAAGTACTGGGATTACAAGCGTGCGCCACCACGCCCGGCTATTTCCCAGATTTTTGACAGTACATATAAACTTCCCATATAATATGGAAAAAACATTATGTTGATGAAAGTCTGAAAACCCATACTTTGGGTTATTCAAGTATTTCAAAGATGGCTTCATGTAGCCCACAGTGCACTATAGAATACATCAAAGGTTATTTTTTAAAACACATAGATGATTGAGCATTTGACTTCCAAATGTAATCCTTTGGGTAGTTGTGTATTTTGTTATAATGGATTTTTACCTCCTTACCAATGGGATCTAATCCTATTGTACTTTTAGTTCAAACTAGTAATGGACACTGTGCTTTCCACATGAAGCAAGAGAGCCCAGTTATAACTACAGATATTAAGACAAGGGATGAGTTCATGAACCCTCTACTGATAGGGCGGTTGTGTCATCTGGAGGACATTTCTTCTCAATTTCATCTGACAAAAAGGCTGGATGTCAAATTCTTAGATAAACAATACCAAGTTCCTGCAAAGGGAGGGTTGGAGGGAAGAGCAAGTCAAATAGAAGATACTTGTTCTTGGCATAGAAGTATATACTTAAGAATTAGCTTATCACATTTCACAGCTCACTGTAAACTAAGAGGGGTGAGGAGGAAAGGGTCAAAGGGCTGCTCTAATTA
Organism: Glis glis; assembly: GCA_004027185.1. Lineage (NCBI taxonomy): Eukaryota > Metazoa > Chordata > Mammalia > Rodentia > Gliridae > Glis > Glis glis. The sequence continues at coordinate 44,783 of PVJS01008030.1, read as the reverse complement.
CCCTCATTTGAGCAGGCAGAATGAAATGAGGTTTCCTGGGGTAATTAATCAAATTGCGATGAAAATTGAACGTAAGCCCAACACTTTTCTTGGTCAGGGATTTGGTGGAAATTGCCACTGCCTCACAAAGGACAGTGTCATTGGTCTGGCAGAAGGTTCTCACTTAGGAAAGAACATATAGTAACACAGGGTCCAGCATTCAAAATAAAGGCTCAAGGAAAACAGCAGCAATTATCTGGCATTGCTCTCACTTGGCTTCAATTCCTGCTGGTAACAGGAGGCTTGCGAGTTTCTCCGGTGTGTTGGGTGGAAACAGTCTATGCCTGGTGATTTTCACAAACAGATGAACATACTCCTATTTCCAAGCTTGCAATCCAGCCACTTGGATTCCAGCAATAACTGCCACCCGTTTCAAAGGAACTGGTGTAATGCAGTCCTTATATCTGAGCTCAGATCTATTACGAAAATCAAGCTGCATGTTTTTCCAGGTGCTACCATCTTGGAAACAAGGCACAAGGGGACCAAAAAATGTGTTTCAGAACCTAATGTGAAAGCCTCCAATTAGGCTTTTTTTTTAATCTAGTTATTGCATGCTGTTTTGGCTAAGACCCGAAAGTACTTAAATGCTTTCCAACCCTGTATGTTTGCTGCTCTTACTTTGCTGCTCTTACTTTGATGTGTTATTTTGAAAATGTTTTTCTTAAATGCCATCAAATTAAATGTATATTTGACATTGTAGTCTGCTTTGGTCTTTTTTACTCATTTGAGTGTGAAATTAGGCAATGCCTGTTGATTGTCAGTGAAATGAGTACAGTAGAATGACTAAATAGCAAATAGTCCAACTGTCAGAGGATTTCTGAAACCAGACCAGGAAAAACAGCAACATGGAATTAAATGCCATCCAGGGACTTTGAATCTCTCTGTCTATCTGTCTCTTTATGGGGTTCCATATTTCAGGCCAATCCTATTCTACCCCCTGCCTAAGCCCCCCAAACAACATGAAAAGCAAAGAACAACTCTCCTGCCGAACACTGTTATTCTGAATTATATTTTTTAAGCTTTTTGCCCAGTTAGTCATATGTCTGAAAATGCATAGAGTATCCTCTTAAGCAAGAGTGTGACTCAAAGCCTCACTACATACTTGCAAAAGAACTTTGGCATGCCCCGTCTCTGAGGAGACTGGTGGGGTTGAGCCTGGACCAAATAGTGGCAGAATGCCTTCGTGAATATGGAGGTTGATCCTGAGATCAAGGCTGGATGGATCTGTAGGGTGGGGCTGCCTACTGGGCACCACATGAAGCAGGATGGGCTGTAATGTTGGGGAAAAACTGAACAGACACTGAAGGAGTTGACCCATGGTTCCTGCCAAGTGCTCCTCCTCCTCTTCTATGGTAGATTTGGAATCCCCCCCTTATCTTTTTTACCCCACCCACCTAGTCTTTACTGAAGTCTGTATTTATTCCCTGCATGCAATCGTATTTCATTTCATCTCCCAGACTTTAAGCTAGTGTCTTGATAAATCTGGCCATTTCCATCACATTGCAAACTTTCTAGCTTGTACAGCTCTCCTTAGAATCCTACAATGATACCCCATTGCTTTCCCAAATGTTTCTGATGTTTCTCTGGAAGGCATTCTTTTATTTTCAAACCTGGTAACCTTACCTTTTCTTTCTACAATACTCATCAAAATTATCAATCCCCAATAAACAGACCATCTATGGGTTTACTGTGAAGTAATGGGTTGGATCCTAAAGAGATGATTAAAAATTGCTATATGATGCAAACCCTCTTGAGTTGATAGTACTGAGATCAAGAACCAAAATAATAGCTGTCACTATAGAAGGATTGAAGGTGAACTAATAGGTACCTCTGATGTCTGTTCACTGGCATTTTCTTTTTTTATGAGTACCTTTTAAAAATTACTTGTGCTATTTAATGATTCATAAGAAATAAATGAGCCTTGTAGAAAAATTAGAATACATAGAGAGACCATTAAAATAGTGGAAGGGGATTGGGGGATAAAAAGAAGAAAGAATGAAGAAAACAGTTCAAATAATGCTATGCCCATATATGAAGGTATCCTTACCAATCTCACTAACATGTGTGTGGAGTGGGAGGGAGTGAGGTGGGATTGGGAGGGAATCACACTAAGTGCTGTGTACTTGTGTTTGTATCTCATCGAACATCATTCTGGTGTATAATTATAATGCAACAATTAAAGTATATTTGAAAAAAGAAATATTAGAATACATAGGTAAAAGGAGAAAAAAATTAGCCATAACCCTATCACTTAGACTATATTTTGGGTGTACATACTTAAGGACTTATTAGTTTAAATATATTAACATATATGTATGCCATAAAGTTATATACTCAAACACATGTGACAAGGTACCCTGAGTAAGCCAGAACTAAAAGTAAGATGGGCTTGGTATATGCTATTAGGTCTACCCCCTACCCATCTCCTACTCTCCCCAAATATCTATATTATGCTTCTACATGATTCACATGAAGATTGAGAAGCTTATGAGAAAGGAATTTAAAACATGTCCAAAATTATGGTTGAGACATATATAGTTATGTCTGGTAAACTTTATAAGTATATTGGGGAGATATTCCCCACATGAAAGCCAATATCGAAGAAGATCAATAGGGTGCCTGAGAAAAAAAATTCATGTTGAGTCATGCCAATTGCACCCAACTCAGAAACAGGGACTGAAGGAGAAAGTCATGATTCTGGATTCAAGGTGTAGCTATAATTTTGATCTTCAACTTCCCCACCATTGTACTCAGGTGAAGAAGACATTGAACAAGCAAAAGTAAGAGTTTAAAATCCAGAATCCCAAACAACCTTGTAGGAGGTTTCCTTGACCGGAGTTCATAAAGAGAATTAAGGAGCTTGTAAAACTCAGGCATTAGTGGTAGCTGTCCTTAACAGAACCTTCATAGACTGCTGAAATGCCTCCTTCCCCCACAGAAACTGTATGGTACTCTTTAATCTGCTTTAAAAATATATTGCATTGTGATCAGCTGTTGGCATCTGTAAACATATTTCTGAAATATCACTTAAAGTAGATTCTGTATATGAATTTTATCATAATTTATTTATAAACAGTGGTTCAGTGAACAACCTTGTAGTTTTATTTTTGGATATGTGCTAAATAATTTCATTAGGATGAATAGCTAGAAGTGGAACGGTGGATCATATGGTATGCACATAATTAAGACCTATGATGTAGCATACATGTATGTGGGCATGTACTCTAGAGAGACTGAATCAACTTACTTACACCACCACTAAATAAAAGTGACAGATAAAATATTATTTTTAAAATTACTTTAATCTCTACCTTCATCTTGGACAGAGCATCCTTTAATTTTTAAAACCACCAGCCACTGTATTAAACCAAATGGACCTGTCTGTGGTTTGCAGCACTCAGTCTCATCCTACACCAATAAGACAAACACTACTCCATGTGTAAACCATTAATCTTGACTAATCTTGTTCCTCTTCACTCTGCAAGCCCATTTAACTCAGTCACTCCCTAGTATATACTTTTTCGAATACTGTGTTTTCCTCCTATTTAGTATCATGTTGGGATAATTTTCTTTCTGAAATATTTTACTTTTCCCAGACCTGCTTTTCTTTGGCATTTCCATCCCACATTCTCAACCTCTCTGAATACACCAACATACATATAGTGTGAATTCATTCATATCTGAGCCACTTTAAATTAATATGACAAATAAAAACCAAATAGCACTACCATGATCAACTGTGCCTCAACACTGCATCTGTTCCTTGCTCTCTGTTTTCTTACAATGTTATTTTATTTTATTTATTTTTATACTATTATTGGTACATTGTAATTATACATCACAGTGAGGTTCAAAGTCACACAAACATGCACACAGGTCGTGATGTATTTCCCTTCACATCCCACCCCACTACCCCATCCCTCCTCATACATAATAGTGAGATTGGTAGTGAGACCATCATATATGGGAAGAGCATAATTTGAGCTGTTTCTTTCATCAGTTCCTCCTTTTCCCCTCCCCAACTTCTTCACCCATTCCCTTCCATTATTCTACTGCTCTCTCTCTCTCCTTGATTATCAAAAGTCCTTTTTGTTTCCATTTTCTCTCTAGCTTCCTAGTTACATCTGTTTTCCTGCAAATGACATAATTTTTTCTTCTTTATGACTGAGTAAAATTCCATTGTGTGTATGTACCGCATCTTTATTATCCATTCAACTGTTGACGGGCACTGTGGATGGTTCCATAATTTGGCTATTGTGTACTGTGTTGCTATAAACATGGATATGCATGTATCACTACAGTATTCTGACTTTAATTCTGTTGGAAAGATACTGAAGAGAGGTATAGCTGGGTCAGGTCATAGGGTGGTTCCATTCCTAGTCTTTCAAGAAATCTCCATACTGATCTCCATAATGGTTATACTAATTTGCAGTCCCGTCAACAGTACATAAGTGTTCTTATTTCTCCACATCCTCATAAGCATTTATTGTTTGTGTTCTTGGTGATTTCCATTCTAACTGGAGTTAGACGGAATCTCAGTATAGTTTTGATTTTCATTTCCCTGATTGTTATGATGTTGAACATTTTTTCATATTTGTTGTCCATTTGTATTTCTTCTTTTGAGAAGTATCTATTCAGTTCAATTGCCCAATTTTATTGGTTTTGAATCTTTTTAGTGTTACATTTTTTAAGTTTCTTTATATATTCTAGACATTATCCCTCTATCAGAGGAATAGCTGGCAAAAATTTTCTCCCATTCTGAAGGCTCTCTTTTAAGACTCTTGATGGTTTCTTTTGCTTCATAGCAGCTTTTCAGCTTGATGACATCCCATTTATTGTTTCTCAGTTTTATTTCCTGGGCTTTGAGGGTCATATTGAGGAAGTCTCTACCAGTGTGTATATGTTGGAGAGTTGGTCCTGTCCCTTCTTCTAGTAATTACAAAGTTTCTGGTATAATTTATAGGTCTTTGATCCATCTTGAGCTGACTCTTTTGTAGGTTGAGGAACTGGGGTCTAATTTCATTCTTATGTGTATGGATATCTAGTTTTTCTAACACCACTTGTTGAAGATGCTGTCTTTTCTCCAGAGTATGTTTTTGGGTCCTTTGTCAAACATCAACTGGCTATAAGTGTGAGGATTTGTTTCTGTATCTTCTATTCTATTCAGTTACCTCAACATCATGAAGATAATATATGATAAATCCAAAGCCAACATCATACTGAATAGGGAAAAACTGAAAGATTTTCCTTTATTATTAGAAACAAGACAAGGATGACCACTATCACCACTCCTATTTCATATAGTATTAGAAATTCTAACAAGAGCAATAAGGCAAGAGAAGGAAATTAAATAGATATAAACAGGGAAAGAAGAACTCAAATTATCTTTGTTAGCAGATGATACAATTTTATGCTTAGAGGATGCAAAAGACTCAACCAGAAGACTTCTAAGGCTAATAATAAATTCAGCAAAGTAGCTGGATACAAAAATACTTACAAAAATAATTTTCTATACACCAACTATGAATCCACTGAAAAAGAAATCCAGAAAACAATTCCATTCACAATAGCCTCAGAAAAACAACAGCAACAAAACTGTAGGAATAAATCTAACCAAAGCTGTAAAATACCTCTACAATAAAAATTACAGAACACTAAAGAAAGAAATTGAAGACTTAGAAAATGGAAAGACCTCCCATATTTTTGGATTCTTGAATAGGCAGAATAAATATAATCAAAATGGCCATACCACCAAAAGTGATCTACAGATTCAATATAGTTCCTATCAGAATACCAATGTTGTTCTTCACAGAACTAGATAAAATAATCATAAAATTCATATGGAATAACAAAAGACCCAAAACAGTCAAAGCAATTCTGAGCAATAATAGTCATGCTAGAGGCATCATAATACCTGACTTCAAGTTTTACTACCAAGCTATAGTAACAAAAACAGCATGGTATTGCTCTCTGTTTTTTTGTGAGCACATTTCTGGTTTCATCAATATTCTCTATTCCTGTTGTCCCTATTTTGCTCAATTTTAGAAATAAATTTTTAAGCAACACAATTGTTTAAAAGGATGCTGAAAAACAAAATGGACTGAAGAATACACTATGTATGAGAACTTGTTCTTCTATCACTTGGCAAAGTAATGACCAATGATGTTCACATAGAAATAAAAAAATTAACACTCTTATGCACCGTGGGTATAAATTGATATGGTGTTTCTGAAAGGTTAATTGGAAATACATATGTATATTAAAAGCCTTTAGATGTATTTTATGCATACAATTCTACCTTTAGAAATTTATCTGGAGAACACTGACCACATATACAAAACATGTTTAATGAAGCATTTTTTTTTTTCTGGTACTGGGGATGGAACCCAGGGGTATTCTACCTCTGAGCTACACCCCTAGTCCGATTTTATTCTGTTATTTGAAACAGGGTCTCACTAAATTGCAGAGAGCCTCACTAAGTAGCTGAGGCTGGCCGCAAACCTGCAATCCTCCTCTCTCTGCCTCCCAAGTACTGGGATTACAAGCATGCACCACTGTGCCCAGCTTAAAGCATTATTTATTTATTTATTTATTTATTTTGGTGGTACTGGGGATTGAACCCAGGGACATTCTACCTCCGAGCTATACCCCCAGCCCTATTTTTTATTCTTTATTTTGAAACAGGGTCTCACTAAGTTGCGGAGGGCCTAAGTAGCTGAGGCTGGCCGCGAACCCATATCCTCTGGTTTCAGCCTCCCAAGTACTGGATTACAAGCATGCACCACCATGTCCGGCTTGAAGCAGTATTTATGAGTAAAAATTGAAATAAATAGAATGTTCAATAATAGGGAATTATTAAAATAGGGTTTTGTGTGCACATGGAAATATATGCAGTTATTAAAATGATGACTTAAATTTGTTTTTACAGTAATGGAAGAACACTGATGTTGTAATGTTAAATAAAATGGTAGATTATAGAGTATTTGGTGTAGAAGATCCTCATCTCGGTAGCAAAGATATTTGCATTTATGTAACTGGAATAGAAAAGCTGGATCCCATTTCTATTGGCCTGCATGCTTAGCATGGGAGAAGAGGACAGAAGAGAGAAGTGTGAGGGACACTTACACCTGGGAAAGGAAAAAGAGAAAGCAGGAGAGAAGGTGTTGGCCATCCCATGTTAGTTTGTAGAGATGGGGCATTCTCTTTAGTTCCAACCCAAAGTAACATATGGCTCTGAATCCCTGAGCATGATGAGATGGAGTGGCTGTGTTCACACTTAAGGAGGGACAGCTTTAGAGAGCTTACCCTGGAAGAGCATCCCAGGCAGGGTGCATGGCTCTGAAGAGCACTGAGAGCAGGCAGCTGGTTGCAGAAAGAGGAAAGGACTCTTAAGAAACCAGCATAATGTTACTTCCTCCTTTTTCTGTTGGCTAAAATAAGTCTCATGGCCATAACGAAGTCAAGATGAGGGCAAATACACTCTACTTCTTTACTGGAAATGGGGCAAAGGGCATGGATTTAGGAAAGGGTAAGGAATTGAGATAATTATTACCATCTACAACACTTGTATTTTCTCATATTTTGGACAATAATCACATAATATTTGTGTATTTATGCCCAGAAAAATAAATGGTGTAGTAGATTGTTACACTAATGGTCCTCAAGAAACCATTTCTCCCAGTATTCATGCCTATATTAATTTCCTAGGGCTGCTATAACAAAGCACCACAAACTGGGTGGCTTCAAACAAAAATGTATTCCCTTACAGTTCTGAAGGCCAGAAATCTGAAAGCAAGGTGTTGGCAGGGTCATTCTCCCTCTGAAAGCTCTCAAGAGGACCCTTTTTTGTTTTTTCCAACTTCTGGTAGTTCTAGGCATTCCTCTGCTTATAGCCGTATAACTCCAATCCTGCCCCGTCTTCACCTGGCCATCTTCCCTCTATGTCTGTGAGTCTTTCCCTGTTCTTGTAAGGACACCAGTCATACTGGTGTAGGAGCCACTTACTCCAGTTCAATGGCATCTTTTTTGTTGTTTGTTTGTTTGTGAGTCTTGGGGATTGAACCCTGGGGGCATTCTACCTTCAAGCTACCTCCAAACCCTTTTTATTCTTTTTATTTTGAAGCAGGGTCTTGCTGGATTGCTAAGGGTCTTACTAAGTTGCTGAGGCTGTCCCTAAACCTGCAATCTTCCTGTCTCAGCCTCCCAAGTACTGGGATTACAGGCGTGCGCCACCTCACCTAGTTTTGATGTCATCTTAACGAGATTATATCCACAAAGACCCTATTTACAAATAAGGTCACATTCTGAGGTATTGAGGATGGACCTTAACTTCTCTTTCTAAGGGACACAAGTCAGCCCATGACAATGCTCTCATTCCATCCCCTCCTTCACTGATTCTGGGCCATGCAACTTGCTTTGGCCAACAAGACAGCAACAGCCTTGACACCGGAAAGGCCTAATGAGTGCTTGCCCTCCCGGAGTGCTGTTCCCACTAAGTGAGGAAGCCTGGTGTGTTAGTCAGCTTTCCATTACTACATAATCAACTTCTAACGAGAATAGGTTTATTTTGGCTCATAATTCTGGCAGTTCCAAAAGATCAATTGGCCTCATTGCTTTGGGCCTGTGTTGAGGCAGCACATCATGGCAGGAGTGAGTGGTGGAGTAAAACAGCTCACCTCGTGGCTGGGAAGTGAAAGAGAAAAGGGGAAGAGACTGGGTCCCACAGTCCTCCCTTTGAGGGCATGACCCCACTGACCTAAAGACCTCCCACCAGGACCTGCCTCTCAAAATGTTCACCATCTCCCAATAGTGTCAAGCTAGGGACCAAGTTCATACCACAAGTGTCTTTGGGAGACACTTAAGATCCAAACTATGGCACTTGTACAGTTTTTGTGAACAAGGAAAAAAACCCCACAAAACAAAAGAGGCTCAACTATCACAGATGACCCAGCTAAGCCCAGTGCCCTGTCCATCCTTACTCTGAATTCACCCACATGAGTAATCTCAAGTAAAGCCACAGAACTGCCCAGGCAAGTCACAAAATTGCGAGAAACCATAAATTTTTGGTTTATAGGAGCCACTGAGTTTTGGGGTAGCTGTAATAGAAAACTGATCCAGATAGTTGTTGGTTTTCCTAAGGTATAAACCCAATTTGACTTGAGGTTCTCCAGCCTAGCAGTTCTAGAATCATTGGTTTTATTGAAATTGGAAACAGCTTTATAGATAATGCAGTTTGACTTCATCATCTCATAGATAAGAAGTCTATGAGACTCAGGAACTGAAACCATGCCACAGTCAAGGCAGGTGGCAGGCTATGGACCCTGGGTTCTGTGCTCTTTCGACCCTTCTGTCAGGACCCATGCTCTAATATAAAACTACTGCTCTGAGGGTAGGCTGAGATCATGGTCAAACAGCTATTTAGCTATTTAGTGTCAATATCAGGGCTAGAAATCAGATTTCCTAACTCCTCATCTAGAATTTTCTTCCTTTTGGGGAATGGTGAGGATACAGTATGTGTCTTTTACTCACACATTTAGCTGAGTATTGCCCTATGAAGTGTTATCTTTGACCCAGAGTGGGGTTCAGGGGGAAAAAAGAAACCATCCCTTATCTTTCCTAGCTCTGAAACCTTTCTCTTCCTTTTTTACTCTCTCTTCCTAAGTACCCCAGCCTTGGAAATATGAGTAAGAATTCCTACCCCTCCTCATGAGCCTCCACTTCATGCAGGATGGATTAATGAGGTTATGTCTCCAAAGAACTTTGAGTCCCTTGGAAGAAAGGCATCAACATGCAAAGTGGTGGTTGTTATTGCTATTACTTCACTGAGCAGGGTTTCACAGCTGTCCTGATGGAAAAGGGGCCAACAAAACAGAATGCCAGTTTCCCCCAGCAGAGGAACAGCTGGAATGGATTATAAATGAGACCTGTGTGCCCGGTTCTCTTTTTCGTCAAAGCCCATCAGCCTTTTTCAATGCCCCGCTCTCCCCTTGACAGCCCAGCAACCTCTTCGAGCCAGACAGGTGTGGGCAAAGGCACCATCTAAGCTCCACGTGCATAAGCCTGCTTGGCAGGGGCAGCAAAACCCTAGATTCTGAACTGGGGCCAACACATTACCAGTGTTCAGTAATGCAGTGTATTTCTCCAGTGGTGATTTGGGGTAAGTAAAACATTCTCATTGCTCAAACTTCCCTTCACTTTATAGGGCAGGAGGGACGGGGAGGGAGAGGCAAGAGGGTGTGCAGACTCAAACAAATGTCACATTGCCAAGACCAGAGCACCTCTACCAATCCTTCCTGCCTACTTTTTCCTCCCTTCCTTCCTTCTTTCCTCCCTCCCTTCCTTCCATCTTTCCATCCTTACTTTCCACTTAACACATATATATTGAATATTATGTCAGACACCATGTTAAATTCTGGGAAATCATGAAAATATGATGCAGTCCTTGGTCTTTCGAGGCAGTAGTGGTGGTGGTGGTGGTGAATGAGGCAGAGACAGACAAATGGACAGAAAAATCACATTCCAAAAACTACATTGCTATAGCAAGTATATAGTGCCACAGGGACACACAGAAGAACCACTCACCTGCTTTTGAAAGTCTCCTAAAGGACCAATCTGGGATTGTCAGATTAAGCTTAGGGAAAGGGGAAGGGGTATTTTAAGCAGCCACAGTTCCACTGGTTCTGCAGTAGTACAAAAATTATCGTGTGTGTGTGTGTGTGTGTGTGTGTGTGTGTGTGCGCGTGTGTGTGTATAGAAAAGAAAAACAGACAATGAGCTTTGTAATACTATTAACTCTGCTCCAACCATAATATTATTCTTTCATTTACTGAACACTTTCTATGTGCCACACATTACTAAAAGCTTTAAGTACATTTCCTTGTTGAATCTTCGTAACAGTTTTATAAAGCAGGTTTCATTACCATGCTTATTTAACTGAAGATGAAACTGAGGCTCAGAGTTAGTGAGTGAGAGTATCTTGTCTACTCCATGCAGCCTAACTCAAGAACCCATGCCTGGAACTAAGCATAGCCGCCCTTCATACAGAGACCTCAGGAGCCTCCACACACTGGTGAAGTTTGTCCTAATCTGACTTCTTAAAAAATAAATCTTTAATAGCAAGACACAGCACTCACTGTGGGTCACCAATAAATATTTGCTAACTAAAAGAAAAAATTTCCCAAATCTAGGAAATACAGGTTTTCAAGTGCACTGGGAAGAAAGGATATGCAAAATGATATTCTCTTCTGATTCAATAATTCATTCTAGAGATAGTGGTTTTGTTTTTAGAATCAAAGTCTCCTGTATCTATTTTTCTTACTTTATTGAGGTATAATTGACAAATAAAATTGTATATGTGATATCTTGATATACAAAGATATTGTGAGATGATTAGCATAATCCAGATAATTATCATATTAACATCACCTTATAGAGTTACATGTGTGCATGCATGTGATGTGAATGAAATATCACTTTTAATCAACACACAATTGTGGGCACAAATATATTGGCAAACATATTAGAGAGTAAGTAAAGAAGAAAGTTAAATACATACCTAGGGAAAACTTGGCCGCTTTTAGTTATAACTTGTCTTTAAGTCTTCAACCTTTTCCTAACCCTGTTTTATTTCTCTAACCAGATTGTAATCCCCAGCAGGCCAGAGACTAGTCTCTAGTCTTTTTCTGATCTTATCAGTACCCAATTCCACCCTATCTTTGTGCTCCATAGTGATCTTGCCATGTCTTTATTAAAGAATGCAACACAGCATCCCTCAGGTTATTTGTATGCAAATCTCATAAGAACTCTTGAGGACATTTATGGCCCCCCCAAGAGATTTCCAGTAAATGCTTCTTGATTTGAAAACATAAGATTTTTGATAAAAGCTCAGACTGGTTGATAAACCAAACCCAAGTCAAAGACTTTCAACCAGTTCCAACTTCCTTGAATCTGCCGTGCACTTTGACCCTCCTAGGTCTCACTAACCCTTCCTCCACTCCCAGTCTCTGTGCAGCATTCCCCAAATGCACAAAAATTATGCCTTTATTCTCCTAACTATGACACTATTATATAATTCCTATGGGGACCACCTAGTTGGATAATTTTTTCCGCCTTAATATCATAACCCTTTCAAGTACCAATACAAATGTTTTTGCTTTGTTTTTAGATTTTTCCTGTGTGTGTTTGTTTTTATTAATGCCAGGTATCATGCTTAATGTATTCTAATAATTTGGCTTGCATATTTTCCTTAGTGCTTCCCACTTAGATAGAAGTCCTTTGCTGATACAAAGAATAAGGAGGATTTATTTAATCACAAAAGTAAATGAATGCTTATCCCTTATTTCCACTATGGTGTTGGGCTCAGCATTTTTAGTGCATTGTTTTGTCATAAGGTCACCACAACCCTATGAGGTTGACACTATTATTGTGTCTATACTATCAATGAGGAGTGAGAGACTTGGGGCTCATAAGGGATTCATACATGGAATTCCAGGATTCAAATAGGTCTGATTTCCTGGTATCTTAGAGAATTAACTCTTTTGCCTCTTCATATTTCCCTAGAATTAATGATCTCCCAAAGCACCCCAGTGTTGATCTTATTTACCTGCCACATGCTCAGGGGAAACTGATGGGCATGTGTAGATGACATACCTAAGGTCCCAAAGACCATGGGGCACAGAATCTGGGTTATTGGTGACACGCCACCATTCTTGCCTGTTTGGAATCATGAAATCAGAGAAGGTGAGGATCAAGTTGTTTCTGCTTGCTTCCTACAGACATGGGTAATGTTTGAGTGACAGAAGTAAAGAGACATTTAAGTATGTCTGGGCTCTGTGAAAATGAGCTGTGAAAGCAGCTTCTGCCTCTGTCAGCTCACCAGGACCGTCCCAATGAGAGCAAGGCAGGGCGAGCAGACTGGCTCTCCTAGGTCACCGCTCACATCTTTCAGAGGTTACTTTTTACCGTCCCCAGGCATATGTAACCAAATTGTCATCTCCTGGACCTTTCTTCCACACATGTGGCATTTCCTCTGAAGCAAGTGGCGCTCCAGGAGGACAGGGACCTGGCAGACCGCCTGTGGGTTATCCAACCCCAGAAAAATAAAGAAACACAGAGCTGGGATTTGGCATCTGGTTGGAGCAGATGCCTCTGTCAGATTTTTCCAGATTCTGAGGCATGACTGTCCACCACAGGAGGACCAGATCTCCCTTCTCTCTGGCCCTCTCTCTGCACGTGGCCTTCCTTTGAAGTGCTTGTTGGTGACTGGCTTTAACAGCTGATGGTTTCCTACAGGGTAGGAAACCATTAGCTGTTGGATGTGAAAAGAACCAAGAAAGCTTTCATGCAGAAATGGACCCTCTTCCCCTAGCTGCCATGTGCCTGAGGAACTGGTCTGCATTAGCATTTTCACAGCTAAAATCTAAAGAACTACCCACATAGAGGAAGGAAGATTTATTTGCTCACAGTTTTCCTTGGAGATATTGGGGTTCAGTCCACGTGAGGCCAGGGACCGCGGATCTCAGGGCATGGAGGTTGTGGGAAGTGGAGAAAAGGTGAGCACAAGGCTTTGCTTTCATATCATGGAGGCCAGAAGCAAGAGAGCAAGCCAGGGGAGGAGGAACCATATATAATCCCCAAGGCCAAAGCCCCAGGGACCACCTTCTTCACCCACACCCTACTGGCCTGGGCTACACCCAGATAAATCCATTATAATGAATTTATCCACTGCCGAGATTACAATCAAGCCCCACTTCCAACATTGCCACCCCATTTCCATGAGGTCTGGGGGACACCCCAAATCCAGCCTATTACATGGTCTCTGGCTCTTTCTGCTCCACTGGCTCCTTCTATACTCTACCCTGGACACCTCAGGCTGCTGGCCACCTTCACGCCATTGCTCTTGCTGCTCCCTCTGCCCAGAATTCTCTCCTTCCTTATAAGAAAACAAACAAACAAACAAAAAAAAGAATAAACCATGAACATTTTAAGTCTCAACTGAGGCACTGCCTTCTTCACATAGCCTTCCATGAGCATTTTCCTCTTCAAACAAGGTCAACTTGACCAGGACTTTCCTGGTGCTCACTGTGCCAGGACCTCATATAGAGAAGACCTCCAGGAGTTAAGGAGAGCACTGTAACACTGTGTTATTCTTGTCATTGTAATCTTTGTATTCCTTATGAACCGTGTGTGTGTGTGTGTGTGTGTGTGTGTGTGTGTGTGTGTTACTGGGGGGCTGAACCCAGGGACATTCTACCTCTGAGTTACATCCCCAGCCCCCTCCCCTTTTTAAAAATGTCTTTGTTTTGAAACAGGGTCTCTCTAGATTGTTGAGAATCTCACTATGCTGCTAAGGCTGTCCTTAAACCTGTGATCCTCCTGTCTCAGCTTCCCAAGTACTGGAATTAAAGGCATGTACTACCATATCTAGCTCTTATGAACCCTTTGAGTAAGATGACATACCTTAATAATCTTAGCTTCCCCAGAACCTAGCAAAGTACCTGTCATATAATGGATACTCAATAAGCATTTATTAAAAAGATGAATGAATGAGGCTTAAATAAAATTCTTGGTCTTCATAAACTAGGAAGAGAAAACTGAAATCAATATTTTCACCATGTTGAACTATTTGGAATAAATGATACTGGAAGAAAGGCTCAAATGTTTATCTAAAATAGTTTTTGGAAGATTTATTTTATCTCATCTTCTTTACTTCTGTACCATATAGCACTTGGATCAGTATATATCACATAGTAGGTTTTAATAAATTTTTGATAAATGGATAGAACATCAAAGAGATTTCATTTTCAGCTTCAGGATCTTGGTGGTATCCTATGAGAAGATGGTCTCCTGATGTAAAGTGTGGATAGACAGTGACAGACAATTCTAAGGGATGAAAGGGAAGCTGCTACCCCAAACACTCCAATGCCAGTCAGAGATGTTAGCCATTTTGAGGTGCAACCCACTAAAAAAGGGGCCCAGGCAGGACATCTGTTTTTCCTCAAGCTATCCCTTTCCTGATGGTTCAGTCACATGTAATGAGCAGAGTATTTTGAAAGATATTAATATTTTCCTCCTTTTTATGATCAACTCTCTAGTCAATTCAAAGCAATATTGTTGCAACATAATGAAAAATGAAGTAAAATTAGTATTGGTTTTTTCACATTCAAAAGAGGATTTTGCAGCAAGACATATAGTTTCAAAAGCAAGAATTACTGAGCAAGAATTTTCTAAATAATGCTAGTTTCCTTTTAACACATCAAAACTAGTCTTGGAGGAATACATTACACAATTTTATGTAAGGTAGAAAAAAAGGAGCTTTAAAAAAAAAGTTGTCCCCTCCCAAACCTAATCGTGGATTGTAGAGGAGATGATGGAGCAAAGAGCCAAGAGAGATGAGGAGGAAAATAGTTGACTATCTCCTCTCTGGATCACCAAAGTCCCCCTGAGTAAGGAGGCTCATGGGCAGGTTGGGACCAGAGTAAAACCATAGGTACTTTTGTCTCACCCCTTGTGTTGGTTGGACACGACTAGCCCTGGAAGTATACGGTAGCTTATGTAATTCAGAGTGTGAGTGTGATGTTTAGGTTGAGAAAGGGACAAGCTTGTGACCTTATGTCCCCTTGCTTTCCCACAGCGCAGATGCTGGAGTGAAAAGCCACAGACCTGCCAGCAGCTGCTGGGGTGGGGGCCTAAATGAGCCTGCAGCCTCAGTACCAGGGTGGACAGCTGAGGCAGAAGTTGCAGATATGGCAAAGACTCAAAGGGGTCTTCCCCAGTGACAAGGGGGTAGGGAGTGGGGCAAGTCTTCAGGGAGGGGCCCCTGACTGAGCAAGCCAAGCAGAAATAGACTGAAAGTCCATTAGCCACAGATGTCAACTGAAGGTTCCAGCTGTGGCCGCCAGCCATAGGCTGGTGCCATACATTCCTTAGCAGACACCAGGCACCTCACACCCAAGCTCAAGCATATGCAGGGCTCCCTTCCCCCAGAGCCATGGACCAGGGGACTGGAAAAGAGGAGCAAGAAGGGAGAAGAGAGCTCTGAAGAACTGAGCAGAAAAACTAGTCGATCCAAAGATTCTGCATAAACGATTGGGCCAAAGTAATTTTAAACTGAATTGGACTAACTGTATTATCAGGATTTTTTTTTTCTTGCTACCCAAGCTGGTGGAGGGCTTATTTAAAATTTTTTTAAAAAAATATCAGGTAGAAAGTAGCTAATTTTCTTCTCATACCTGAATGTTGTGTGAGTAATTTTGGAAAGCTGCTACTCACAGGCAATTTTGATCCCTGTCAGCTCAGTCTGATTTGTAAGGTAAAGCTAGAAGGGAGTCCTTCTAATATCACACCATCACACCCAGGTTTCTGGACACGAGATGCTCCACTTCTTTGTCTGCACTGTCTCTATCTCTTCTCACCTCTGAGCTTTGTGTTCTCCATCCTCTCTTTTTTCACCCCTTGACCTGACCCTTGTTAACTTCCTCTCAGAAAAGAGGAAGTGAACACAGATGGGTAAATTCTATTAGATTAGCTCCTTTGTGAGCTTTTCAGACATTTAGAAAGAGAAGCAAGTAGTCAGGCATAATGGTGCATAGCTGTAATCCCAGTACTTCAAAGGCTGAGACAGGAGGATAACAGGTGTGAGGCCAGCCTCAGAAACTTAGAGAGATCCTCAACAACTTAGGAAGACCCTGTTTCAAAATTTTAAAAATGAATGGGTTGGGGGTGTAGCTCAGAGGTAGAATGCCCTTGGGTTCAATCCCCAGTCCCCCACTCAAAAGAAAAGTGAGCTCAACTAATGATCCCTGACAGAGTTATAGACACCCCAAAGAAACTTACAATGATATATCAATTGAACATGTATTTCCACTTCAGAGCCAAGGGAGAAATATGAAAGGGGAAGACAAAAGCTCCTTAGAGTACTTTGCACTTAGCTGATGAATATGTTAGTGACATGAAGAAACCCTCAAAAAGTTTAGCAAGTGGAACATTCCTGATGTAGTACGTTAACTCAAGTAACCTAATATAATAACCATAAGGAAAAAACAAGTCATGCTCCCCAGAGACTATCTATAGTCATAGAAAAAAAGATGTGGAACTTTAAGTAAATAACTAATTGGAATGGTACAACGTGTTGCTTGTACTAATAGTGGGGTCTCCATTCGGAAATATGAACTGTCCTTGCTTTGAAGTTTTTCACACACAAAATAATCCCACTCCAGTGACATTTCTGAGAGTTTAGTAAGGGACAAAGTCTTGGAAAATAGGAAGGGGATAAAAACGAAGTAATTTCCAGGCCCCTCTGCAGGACAAAGACAGGAAGGAATGCCCCCACTTTGCTTTCTTTGGCCTTTCTTAGCTGGGTGAACTTTCAACTCAAAAAGGTTAAGTTTTGAATCAATTTCAGTTTGGAGTGATTTTGAGCCACATGAGTGGGTGGGGACGGAAGGCCCTGTATTAAACAATCTCTTCCCACAGAGATGAGTTCTTTATGTCATAATTCACTGGTCGATGATAGAATAGCATGAGTTGAGCCCCACTATATGACAGGCATTCCATTATTCCATGTGACTTATTTAATCCTCACCACCATTCTAGAACTTGAAATGTTATCTGCATTTGTGTGTATGTACCTGTGCGTGTGTGTGCATGTGCGCGTGTCTGCACTACTATATGGATTGAACCCAGGGGCAGTGTAACTCTGAGCTACACCTCAGCCCTATTTTATTTTTATTTTGAAACAGGGTCTCCCTAAGTTGTAGAGTGCCTCACTAAGTTGCTGAGGCTGGTCTCGAATCTGCAATCCTCCTGTCTCAACCTCCCAAGTACTGGGATTACAACTGTGCGCCGCCATTCCAGGCTTGTATTTTCCATATAAGGGTCCTTTGGTCCATTCCCTTGGGTGAATTCCAAAATTATCAAGATAGATGTTTGTCTTTCTTCTCCCAAAACCTCTAGCAAGAGTAGCCCCCTCAACCTCCCAGTGGGGCCCATTTCAGCAGAAGTCCTCTGAGATTTTGAACATAAATTCTCATTTACAATCCAAGATTTCTTTAGACCACTGATCCTTTGGTGACTAAACCATGGATCCTCTATACAATTACATGAGTTTCCTGAACCCAGATAGGATAGCATCAGACAGAGGAAAGTCAAAGGACAAGAGAGACAATGAGTAGAATTTAAGACATTGAGCCTTGTCCTACAACTGTGAAATTCAAATTATGTCCTTATTATTATAAAAGCACTATATGCCCCTTATTTTTAAAAGTCAGATATTGTATAGTGTATGATAGAATGAAATTCCTCTGAACTTTCACCCTCAGGACATCACCATTAGCTACTGGTCTTTAATAAATAACTGCCTTGGGAGGAAGTGTGTCTCTGTCCTTGGTCTCTGCCACTGCAAGTCAATGACAGGACTTGAGTCTGTTCAAAATAGTGAAAAGAGCATATTCACCTAGATCTGAACTTCAGCTCTGGTCTCGGGAAAGTTGCTCAAATTCTCTGAATCTCAGTTTCCTATATATCAAATGTCACGATAGCACAATAGCACTGGTTTATGAGCCTATGGAGAGGCTTGCATGTTAGGTATATAAGTCTCAAGCATGGTACATGGCACACAGTAGGCATTTGATAATTGTCCAGTTGAATATCACAGGTGTTTCAGATATTAGGCTCCTTTTGTCTGCCATGTAAAATCATCAGTGCCCCATCTCCCATGTTATTGTCTTTTTCTTTTTTGTTTGTTTGTTTTTCATTGAATTAATAGTTAGACTTCAGGCATACAGTTTATAGAACAAGCTTTTGGTTAAAGTTTGTTGATTTTTACTACAAGGAGTCTATAGGAATTGTCTTCTGTTTGTCTATTCTTTGTTGAATAATTGAAGCTGCTCATCATGAACACTCTAGAATTAATAATGATTTTATGATATAATTATCAGATTTCAATTTTTCTTTTGTAGTGCGAATTGACCAGCCCCCACCTCAGATAAGCTGAGAACTTGAGGCTGCCCTCCTGGGTCCTTGGGCGGGGGTGGAGGTTGACGCAATGTGAGAGGCTGGCAGTGGGGAAGGCTGTTTCTGCCTAAGCAATGCCCAGCCATCCCAGTTGGTTTGGTTGAAAAGCAAGACTCAAAGTCACAGACTCCGTGACTGCCAAGATCCTGTCATTCTTAATGTGCTCCTTTCCAGCTGTGGCCCATGATGCCTTTTCAAACAAATTATTCTGCAAGGATTGATTGTGCCCCACTCCCTTTTGATGGCCTATAACCACATTAGAGAGTTAGACAGAAATACTGCATGACAGATGATCCGCACTGGGGCCAGAAGGCTTAATGTACAACATCTCCCAACTGACCAGCCAGTGTAGGATGTTCGTGGGGCCCACACCTAACAACTGTGTCAGTGGTAACAAGGCCAACAGGCCGGACACTCAGCTGCTTCCTGTGTGCCTAGGACCTCAAGGCTCTAGAGTGTCTGGACTTTTCTCCCTGAGACCCCATGCACCTCCCTCAGATTAGCAAACAATTTTGTGAATTATCTGTCTCCATCTACCTGGATTATAATCTTCATAAGGCAAATAATTTTTGTCTGCTTTGTATATTGTATGTCCAGCTTCTAGGTGTAGATCTGGCATGTAGCAGGTGGTCAATTTTTATTTGTGAAAATGAATGGATAAAATGACATTCTATGTTTGTTTTTTTTTTTTTTGCGGTACCAGGGATTGAACGCAGGGGCGTTCTACCTCCGTGCTACACCCCCGGTCCTATTTTTTATACTTTATTTTGAGACCGGGTCTCATGAAGTTGCAGAGGGCCTCACTAAGTACAGAGAGAGAGAGACAGGGAGAGAGAGAGAGAGAGAGAGAGAGAGAGAGAGCACGCGCATGTGCGCGCGTGCGTGAGCTGAGGCTGGTGGCGAACCCGGATCCTCCGGTCTCCGCCTCCCAAAGTACTGGGATTACAAGCGTGCGCCACCACGCCCGGCGCTAAAATGACATTCTAATATTAATTTCTTTCCTCAGTTTTGCTCCAGGGAAGAGAAGTCTGAATAGCAATAAGCAGGGAGTAACTGGATCCCATAATATACATGACTATTATGCCAATTAAAAATAAGAAAATAGCCAGGCATGGTGGCGCATACCTATAATCCCAACCAGGCATGGTAGTGCACAACTCTCATCCCAGGTGTCAAAGATCTGTAATCTCAGGCTAAGACAGGAGGATCACAGATGCAAGACCAGTCTCAGCAACTTAGCCAGACCCTCAGCAACTTAGTGAGACCTTGTTTTAAAATAAAACTAAAAAGGTCTTGGGAGGATGTAGATTGGAGGTATAATGCCCCTGGGTTCAGTTTTCAGCACCACCACAAAAAAAGGAAGAAGAAAGAAGAGGAGGAGGAGGAGGAGGAGGAGGAGGAGGAGGAGAAGAAGAAGAAGAAGAAGAAGAAGAAGAAGAAGAAGAAGAAGAAGAAGAAGAAGAGGAAGAAGAAGAAAAACACACACACTAAGCAAATAGTGAATATGGTGATTCTGGGGATTTGCTTTATTAACACATGAGACACAGCAGGATACTGTCTGATCAGTTTAAGAGATGTTCTTTATTCTAAGGTTTAGTTGCAACATGATCATTCATGCCCCTTACACATTATAAAAGTGTTATAAATGAAGAAAAATGTACTCATTTTCATTTACTTTTACTATTCCTACTCACTAAGGGATTTGGAATGGCCATATGGATCATTTCAATAAGAACTGAATTTTAGATCTGTCAAAAGGAACATGGTTTATTCTGTAAAATTCAGTTATATATATAAATTATATATTCTATATAATATATAAATTATTTCATACATAAATATATTTATATAATATATAAATAATATATTTCATATATATATAAATATATATTTGTGGTACTGGGGATCAAACTCAGGGGCATTCTATCTCTGAGCTACACCCCAGCCCTATTTTATTTTTTATTTTAAAACAGTCTCGCTACATTGTGGAGGGCCTCACTATAAGTTGCTGAGGCTGGCTGCAAACCTGTGTTCCTCTTGTCTCAGCCTCCCAAGTACTGGGATTACAGGCATGCGCCACCACGCCTGGCTATTATCATTTATATTTTTGAAGAATAGGAGTGACCTGGAGGAGGTTCTAGAAATATTTTGCCCTCTGATGGAGTTGGAGGACCTAAATAGTTTAATCATTCTTTGTTTCTTTTAAGGGATTTCCTTCCTATAACATCTCGTCATAGCTGATTGTGATATACTGAAAATCAGCTCTTTTTTCCTCATAGCCCTCATCCCCGCCTGGCAGATGTCCCAATGGTTGCTGTTCAGCATGAGTTTCCTTGTTTAATTGTTTAACATCTGTGTCCCCTCACTAGACTATAAACTGGGGTTGCTGTCAGTTTCGTTCATGCCGCATACCCAGGGCCTAGAATAGTTCCTGCAATGTTATAAGTGCTTGAGAAATATTTGCCAAGTAAGTGAACTAATTAGAATTTTTCCTTACAGATCCCAATGTCTGTGCAAATATATCCTAGAGAGAAGTGATGGCAATAACAGGGGTTGCCCCCCAGGACATCCATCATAGAAGAAGGAGAAAGGTCTAGACTTAGACAGGTATGGGATTAATCCAGGGCCACTCCAGGTCTCCAACAGTTTTGATATTTGTAAAGTGGAAATAACAATAATCACTTAATAAGATAATTATGACGCTTACATGAAATAAAGGACATAAATTCACTTTGCAAAAAGTGCCAAGACAGAGCACTAGACTCCATTATGTGATGGGTGACATGTCTTTGGATGGCAGAAGTGACTCAGTTGCACTAATCAATTACTTGATTCAACCTGTCTGTCAGAGGCTATGAAATGAATGCTCAATTGTCATAGCAGGTGCATAAAAGAAGAAACCTTTTCTATGAAACAGGGATCAGAGGGCTCATCAGAATCTGCTAAGGAGCTTTTAAAAATTATATATTCTTAAGTGTAATAAGCTATATTAACTTGTTCACAATTGTCTCCCTAGCTACTGCCAAGCCTGCCATATATGCTTTCTTTTCCTGTAGATGGAGTTTAGTCCTTGCCTCATAAACACTGGGTGTGCCCACAGATTTGCCGCAGTGAATGAATTATAAGTGGACATGATGCATGCCACACCAATGTAGAAACCTTAGATGGGTTGGCATGGTTTGGCTTGGCACCCCTTTGGGCTTCTGCCCTCAGTTATGAGAACGGCATGCCCTACTTAGTGTATATTCCTTCAGCCTGGATTCTGGAATGAGAATACACATGCTTCTAAGACAAGCCCTGGCAAGCCCAACAGAGCTGCAGCAGACCACAGCCCTCATGAAATGTGAGCACAGATGTTTGTGCAAGCCTCTGAGATGTCCAGGTCTTATGTTATTTAAGCACAAAGTAACCAATACACCAGGATCCACTCCATGCCCACTGAAGTACATGCCTCAAGACTCAGGAATCTGTGTTTTTTCAAAGCTCTTCGTGTGATTCAGATCATCAGCCGGGTTTGAGAACCACTCTGGTGGACTATGTACACCCCCTTCCCTCCTTCCTGCCACCTGCCCACATGAGCAGGGCTTGACTAATGCTTCTACCATTCCTATAACTCAGCCAGTAGCATTCCTGGTTGTCAGGCCAGTAGGAAAAGAAAAGAATGCCCCTCTGCTCTGGAGATGGTGATAAAATGAATGGTAGAGCTGCCGAGACTGAATTAAATCAGACTTTGGGGTCACCTGACCTCTCCTCTCCAGCACTTTATTGGGAATGTGATAGAATAATTTATTACTGAAAAAGCAAGATGAAGCCTATGTAAGGACATACTCTGTTATAGGCCATATGGTTTAGATTTGTGTGTGGTAATCATTTTGGTTTTTGACAATCCCTAATAAGCCTGCCTACGTTAGCTACTAAATTATGATTGCCTAATCGATGCCCAGCAGTTCTGCCCACTGATGAGGTCTGAGGCCCCATACGGGCAAGTGCAAACTGTCTGTGGTCACCGGAGGGGACCAAGCCTCTGGTCCCAGGGCTGCTGTTCATTCTACTCACTGGCATCTCAGCAACAGCACCAGAACCTGCGTGCTTGCATTCTGGAGATAATGGCATTTTTGTTCACTGACTATTTATAATTAGGCCATAGGTAAGGTCATGGGCAAGGTTAACATCACTTTATATTGAGTTTAAAGAAATCCTTAACATTTGTTGGACAATCTCATAATTATGGTTGTCTCTTAATGAAATTTAGATAAAACTCCATGGAGGACCAGATCTGTAACAAGGAGTCCTACTTCTTCCAATGCCAGTGACACTCTAGTGCAGATGTCACACTTGGTTTGATTTTTTAAAATTTTTCAAAATTTTTTTCTATTTTATTTAGGTATAATTGGAAAATAAAATTGCATATATTACAATGTGTAGCATTGATATATGTATACACTGTGAAAAGATTACCACAATTAAGTTAATTAATACATTTATCTCCTCACATAGTTAATACTTTGGTGTGTATAATGAGAACATTAAAGATCTACTCTTAGTCAATGCTAAGTATTTAACTATAGTTAATGTGCTGCACATTAGATCTCCAAAACTTATTTTTCCTATATAACTGAAACATTGTACTCTTAGACTAACATCTTCCCACTTCCCCTACTCCTAAAGCCTGGTAACCACCATTCTATCTTCTGCTTCTATGAGTTCTACTTTTTGAGATCCATATATAAGTGAGATCATACAATATTTCTTTTTCTACGCCTGGCTTATTTCACTTAGCATGATGCTTTACAGTTTTATCCATGGTATCACTAATGACAGAATTTTCTTCTTTTTAAAGTTGAATAATACTCCACAGTATCTGTATACTACCTTTTTTTTTATTAATCCATTCACCCCCTCAGTGGAGGCTTGGGTTGTTTATGTATCTTGGTTACAATGGACATATGAGGCCGGGCGTGGTGGCGCACGCTTGTAATCCCAGTACTTGGGAGGCAGAGACTGGAGGATCCAGGTTCGCGGCCAGCCTCAGTTACTTAGTGAGGCCCTCCGCAACTTCATGAGACCCGGTTTCAAAATAAAGTATAAAAAATAGGGCTGGGGGTGTAGTGCGGAGGTAGAATGGACATACGAGCAAAGATATCTCTACCAGGTATTGATTTCTTTTTCTTCTTCTTCTTCTTCCTCTGTGTGTGTCTGTGTGTGTGTGTGTGTGTGTGTGTGTGTGTGTGTTACTTAGGGATTAAGCCCAGAAGGATTCTGCCTCCAAACTACACTCTAGCCCATTTTTTATGTTTTGTTTTGAAACAGGGTCTCACTAGGTTGTTGAGAGTCTGGTTATATTGCTGAGACTGTCTTTGAACCTGCGATCATCCTGTCTCAGCCTCCCAAGTCCTGGGATTACAGATGTGCACCACCACACCTGGGTTGATTTCATTTCTTTTGGATATGTGCCCCAAAGAGAGTTGCTGTCATATTTTTAATTTTTGAGGATTTTCTGTACTGTTTCCATAATAGGAATTTACATTCTCATCAGTAGTGTATACGGGTTTGTGGGATGACTGTTTTTGCAGAAGGAACAAAAGGATAGGAAAATATTTTTATTATTATTATTTATGACATACCAGTCAAACCTCACTTTTTGTTTCTATTTTGGCTTTGCTGGATTGATTAAGCTGTAACTAACTGTTCTCTTCATGTTGTAAAAACAAATTTCCCAAAGCTTCAGGATTGTAGTCAAGAGGATAGAAAAAAAACTATTGTATGTGTTCAGCTGTGCCCAAGAGGACTTTTTGAAAAGCATGTTATTACAGAGCTTGGGACTAATCAAGTGGAATCCCCTAAGCCTTTCTTTCACTACACAGGTATCTAGTAGATCCAGAGGTACAATCACTCATTTCAAGCAATGAGTGTACAACAGGCTTCCAGTGCATTTATTTCATCAGCACAAGAAACTTGGGAATATTGCATATTCAAATACAATGAATGGAGATATTTAGAGCCAAAAACTATGTAAATCCCATTATCCCTTGAAAATGGAGGTCTAATATTCCTTTGAGTGTATATTTCCTCAGCTCCTGTCCCCATGACTCCCAGAAGTTTGAAATTGATAAATATCAATTTCTTCCTTGCAGAAAAGACAGAGCAATCAGCATTCATATTGGCTTCACTTACTCGTGTGTGTGTGTGTGACTGGAGATTAAACCCATGGGCATTCTACCACTGAGCTACACATGGGCGTTCTACCACTGAGCTACCCCAGCCCTTATTTTTTATATTAAGATTGGGTCTTGCTAAGTTGCCGAGGCTGGCCTCGAACTTGGGGTTCTCATGTCTTGGCTTCCCATTCACTGGGATTACAGGCATACACCACTATGTCCAGCTTCACTTACTCTTTTTTTTAAGTGTGATGATCTTAAATATTACTTAGATAGTAAGATCTTAACCTGGACCACTTGGGGAGGGGTCCAGGATATCCTAGCTGATGAAAACTTATGCTTTGTTATGGCCTGTGCTGTAAATGTTGGCCTGCAAAGTGCAGTAGCAGCATTGAGTGTGCCACTCATTTGAATAAAGCCTAGGTATATGTTTATTTGTCTGGTATTTGCCATTTCTTCTAAAAATGAGGGCCAAAAATTCTTGGTAATTCAATTTTCTGCATATTTAGATTCTGTTATCCTATTTTACAAAGTATGTAATTTTTTTCTTGTTACAAAAGCATTTGAAAATCTACTAAAAGCAATAGACCTCCTTTTTCCCCCAAATCTAAATGTCACAGGGTTCATCTGGGATCATGAAGCCCTGGATAAGAGCTCACAAGACAATAAAAACAGAGTGGTCCAAAAATCTACAACTAACATCATATGTAACAGTGAGATGCTTGAAGCTTTCCCACAAAGATTGTGAATAAGGTAAGGATGTCTTATTTATCCACTATGCCTTCTCGACATTATACTGGAAGTCCTAACTAATCCAATAGGATAAGAAAAGAAAAAAAAAAGAAGATAAAAGAAAATATATAGAGATTGGGGAAAAAATTACCTTTATTCACAGATGACATCATCTATGCATAAAAATTGAATCAAAAAAACTCCTAGAAACGAAAAACAATTTCAGGAAACATGATTAATATTTAAAAGCTTTCCTATATAACAGCAACAAACTTGAAATTAAAAGCACAATATCATTTATGGTCAGGATTTCAGTTTTTCTAAACTTGATATATAAATTCAATGCAACCCCAGTCAAAATCCCAGAAGTTAATTTTGCAGACGCCAACAGATTGATTCTAAAGGAGAGGCAAAAGATCCCGAATAGCCAACACAACATTGAAGGAGACAAAATTGGTGGCAAACAATTGGTAAAAGAATAAACAAATAGATCAATGGAACAAAACACAAAGTCCAGAAATAGAGACTATGTAATGTAGTCAACTTTTCTTTAACAAAGGACAAAAGATAATACAATGGGGCAAAGATAGACTTATCACAAATGGTGTTAAAACAACTGGACATCTATATGCAAAACAGCAAACCTAGATTCAGACTTTATACTTTTATAAAATTAAATTAAATTGGACTATACACCAAAATATATTGCAAACCTCTAAAACTCTTAGAAGATAATATAGGAGAAAACCTATATAACCTTGGGCATGGTGATGATGTTTAGAGACAACACCAAAGGCACCATATGAAAGAAAGAACTGATAAGCTGGACTTCATTTAACTTGAAAACTTATGCTCTGCAAAAGATAATGTAAGGAGAATGAGAAGACAGCCACATATTGGGAGCAAATATTGCCATAGACACATATATAAAGTACTCTAAAAATTCAACACTAGGTAAGCAACTTGAATTAAAAAAATAACCAATATCTTAACAGACACCTTACCAAGGAAGATATACAGATGGCAAATAAGCATGTATAAAGATGTTCCACATCATGCATCATCAAGGAAACACGAATTAAAACAACAGTGAGGTACCACTACACACCAAGTAGAATGGCCACAATCAGGAATACTGACAATACCAAATCCTGGTGAGGATGTGGAGCAACAGGAACCCTCATTGCTAGAAAGAATGCAAAATGATACAGCTACTTTGGAAGACTGTTTGGAAGTTTATTATTTTAAAATGTTCAATTGATAAATAAAAATTGCATATAGTCTAGTACGTTATGATGATTTGATATATGTATATGTTGTGTGATGATTGTAGAGGTCAAATTAATTAACACATCTATTATGTCCTATAGTTATCATCTGAGTGTGTGTGAATGAGAAGACACTTAAAATCTGTTCTCTTTCCAAATTTCAAATAATGCAGTATGAGTAATTTTAGTTACCATGCTGTATATTGAATCCTTAGAATTTATTCATCTTATAACTGAAAGTTTATAACTTTTGATCAATATCTCCTAATTTCCCCCTTCTCCAGGCCTCAGAAAGCATCATTCCACTCTCTGATTCTATGAGCTCAACTTTTTTAGATTTCTAAAAAGCGAGATCATATATCATGTAGTATTTGTCTTTCTATGTCTGGCTTATTTCACTTATAGTAACATCCTCTGGGCTCAACCATGTTCTCACAAATAGCAGGGTTTCCTTGTTTTAGGCTGGAAAGTATTTCATTGCACATATATACATCACATTTTCTTTATCCATTCATCCATTGATTGAGACTAAGGTCATTTCTATATCTGGGCTATTGTGAATAGTGCTGCAATGAAAATGGAGGTATAGATATTTATTTGAGATATTGATTTAATTTCCTTTAAATATACCCAGAAGTGGGATTGCTGGATCATATGCTGGTGTTATTTTTAACTTTTTGAGGAACCTCCATACTGCTTTCCATAATGACTGTGCCAATTTATAGTTCCATCAACAGTGCACAAAGGTTCCCTTTTCTCCACACCCTCACCAATACATATCTGTTGTATTTTTGTAATAGTCATCCTAGGATATATCCCATTGTGGTTTTGATTTACATTTCCCTGATGAGTGGTGTTGAGAACATTTTCATATATCTGTCGGCCATTTGTATGTCTTCTTCTGAAAAATGTCTATTCGGGTCCTTTGCATCTTTTTAGCTGGATTATTTTGATTTTTGTTTTGCTATTGAGTTGTATTAGTTTCTTATCAATTTGGGATATTTAGTTTTTTCCAGATATATGCTTTAAAAATATTTTTCTTATGGGTTGAATTTCATTTTTCTGTTTTTTTCCTTTCTGTGTAAAAGCTTTTTACTTTGGCTTTCCACATGTTTGTTTTTGCTTTTGTTGCCTGTGACTTTGTGGTCATATCCAAAAAATCATTACCAAGGCCAACATCTTTGTTTTCTTCTAGAATTTTTATACCTTAGTAAGATTATTGCTTTTTAGTCTTTACTTTATTTCAAGTTAATTTTTATGTATGGTATAAGACAAGGATTCATTTTCACTATTTTGCATGTGGATATCCAGTTTTCCCAAAACCATTTATTGAAGACAGCATCCCTTCCCCATTGTGTATTCTTGATGCTCTTGTCAAAGATATGTTGCTCATGTATGTCTGCTTATTTATGGGCTCTCCATTTTGCTCCATTAGTTTATATATCTTTTTCTATGCTAGTACCATACTGCTATGATTACTATAGCTTTGAAGGTAGTTAGAAATCAGGTAGCATGATGTCTTCAGTTGTGTTCTTCTTTCTCAAGATTGCTTTGGCCATTCATGATCTTTTGTGGTTCCATATGAATTTTAGTATTGTTTGCCTGTTCCTGTGATGAACATCACTAGGATTTTGATATGGATTGCATTGAATCTATAGATTTATTCAGGTAATATGGATATTTTAATAATGTTAATTTTCCAGTCCATGAAACCTAGAAGCAACAAAAATGTCCTTCAGTAGATGAATGGATAAATTGTTGTACATCCATAAAATGGAATATTATTCAACCCCCAAAAGAAGTGCTCTATGAAGCCAGGAAAAGATATATAGGAAGCTTAAACACATATTACTAAGTGAAAGAAGGCAGTTTGAAAAGGCTATTTATAAGACATTCCAACTATATGACATTTTGAAAAAGGCAAAACTATGGAGACAGTAAAAGATTAGTGGTTGTTTAGGGTTAGGGATATGATGGGAGTAGTGATGAATAGATACAACACAGAGGATTTTTAGGGCAGTGAAAATATTCTGTGTAATACTATAGCAGTAAGTAAATGTCACTACACATTTGTCCAAATCCATAGAATGTCAACACCAAGAGCAAACCTAATGTAAATTAAGGACTTGGGGTGATTATGATGTGTTATGTTTTCATCAGTTGTAACAAATGTTACAACTGGGGATGTTGATAATGGGGAATGCTGTGAATGAGGGGGGGCAGGGGTTATACGTCCTCACCAATACTCATTACTTTATGTCTTTAAAAAAATTACTATTGCCATCTTAGTGGACGTGAACTGGTATCTCATGGTTTTGCTTCGAATTCTTTAAATTAATGCTTGTTGGCCTTTTGTATATCTTATTTCAGGAAATGTCTATTCAAAGCCCTTTCCATTTTAATTAGGTTGTTTGTCTTGTTATTGTTGTGTTGTACGAAATTTTTATATATTCTGAATACCAAACCCTTATCATATGTATAATTTGCAAATATTTTTCCCATTTTGTATGTTGTCTTTTCACTCTCTGATAATGTCCTTTGATGCATCAATGCCTTTAGTTTGGTGGAAGTCCAATTTATTTATTTTTTCTTTTATTCCTCATGCTTTTGGTGTCATATCTAAGAACTCATAGCCAAACCCTCAGTCATTAAGATTTATCCCTATTTTTTATTCTAAAGGTTTATGACCTTAGGGTTTAAAGTTATACTATTGATCCATTTTGAGTACATTTTTGTATATGGTGTGAAGTAAGAGTTCAACTTCATTCTTTCATATGTGGAAATATATGTCTCAGCAGCATCTATTGAAGAAACCATTCCTTCTTTATTGAATGGACTTAACACTTTGTCAGAAGTTAATTGGCATAGATATGTGAGTTTATTTCTGGAATTTAAATTCTATTCCATTGATCTAGATGTCTGTCCTTATGCCAGCATCATGCTGTTTTGATTACTATAGATTTGTAGTAAGTTTTGAAATTGGGAAATGTGAGTCTTCCAACATTGTTCTTTTTAAAGATATTTTTGGCTATGCTATTTGAGGTTCCTTTGGTCTGAGGACCACATTTTCCATTTCTGAAAACCAAAACAAACACAAAACAACTCTTGGTATTTTTATAGGGATGTGTTAAATCTGTAGAGCCCTTTGAGTAGCATTATCAACTTAATATTAAACCTTCCAATCTGTGAACAGAGGATGTCTTTTTCATTTAGGTCTTCTTTATTTTCTTTTAACAATGTTTTATCATTTTCAGTGTTTAAGTCTTTCACATTCTTGGTTAAATTTATTCCCAGATAGCTTATTCTTTTCAACAGCATTGTAAGTAGAATTATTTTCGTTTTAAAATAATTTTTGTTTGTGTATTGTAATCATACATGATAGTGAGATTTGTAAGTGATACACTCATATATGCATATGACATCATATGATGTTTCCTTCCCTGTATCTCCCATTTCCCTCCCTCCTCAAACTCCTTCCACTATGTATCTACTAGTCTCTCTCTTAATTTGCTTGACTATGTTGCTTCTACATATGAGAGAAAACACGTGGCCCTTGATTTTCTGAATCTGATCTTATTTAGCATGATGTTCTCCAGTTTTATCCATTTTCATGCAAATTATATAATTTTGTTCTTCTTTATGGATGAGTAAAACTCCATTGTGTGTATACCACATTTTATTTATCTATTCATCTGGTAACAGACACCTAGGATGGTTCCATAACTTGGCTATTGTGAATTGTGCTGCTATAAACATTGGTATGCATATCACGAAAGAATGAAAGTCAAAATACTAAGTAGAATTATTTTCTTAATGTCCTCTTTCAAATTGTTCATTCTAGTGTATGAAAACACAACTGATTTTTTTATGTGTTGATTTTTTACCCAGCAGCTCTGAAGAATTCATTGATTAGGTCTAGTTGCTTTCTTATGGAGACTTTGGGCTTTTATAGACACTAGATCATCTCATCTGCAAATAGAAATAATTCAACTTCTTTCTTTCTGATTTGGATGTCTCATTTCTTTTTCTTGTCTAATCACTCTGTGTAGAACATTCAGTATAATGTTGAATAACAGTGTGAGAAGAGACCTTCTGATCTTAGAGGAAAGCTTTCAGTCTGTCACCTCTGAGTATGATGTCAGCTATGGGGTTTTTATGGTAAATTCCCTTCTATTCCTAGTTTTCTGAGAGTTTTTGTCTTTGAAAAGTGGTGGATTTTGTCAAGAGCTTTACTCCATGAATTGAGTTGTAGGTTTGTTTTTTACCTCTCCCCCCCCAGAAATATGATATATTACATTGATTGTTTTTCTTTTGTTGGACCACCCTTTCATTCCTGGGACAAATCTCACTTGGCCATAGTATGTAATCCTTTTAACATGCTGCTATATTTAATTTGCTAGTATTTTTTGAAGTGAGTGTTTTTAAATTTTATTTTATTTTTTTTATTTTAGAGCTCTGAATAGGGAATTATGAATCATGTTTCAGTAAGGTGATTAAACAGTCAATATAAAGAAAACTGTCTAGCAAATCCACATTAACTATAAGGGGTGGGGAGTTGACAATGTGTTCCTGTGTCCTGGCTTTCTGACTGGTTCTTCTCAACATTTTCTCAGTGGCTTGAAAACAAAGAAGATATGCTTATCACACTTGCAGCTGACAGAGCTGATATTTGAAGGAGCAAAATAAAGATTCCAAAATTTTCTCATAGCCCAGAATATTCAGGCCAAACTAACATGCATTTAAAACCTGGGATCACTATTTTGGGTTCGATTAAAGGGTTAGGGGAGGGGAGGGTTGCTGGATTAATAGCCATTCCCATGAAGAGAGTTGAGATTAGGCTGACTGCAGACCCAACATGAGCTTAGCATTTTGAGGCCCCAGACAAGGAGTACAGGCTGGGATTTGCTGACACCATGTCATGTCCACAGTGTATGTGCACACATGTGTATGGTGACTATCACTGTCATGTCCACAGTGTATGTGCGCACATGTGTATGGTGTGTGAGACTTGCTTAGTGCTGCTCTTGACTCTACAGGCCCATCCACATCTGGAACATTTATAGTCTTCAGTTCTGGGTGCCAATTTTTAAGTGACAAACTGGAATCCATCCAGAAGAGAGTGACCAGGACAAAGAAAGGGCTCAAAATCATGTCAGGCCATGAAGTGTTGAAGGAACCAGGGCTGTTTAGCCTGAGGGAGAAAAGATTAAGTGTGGGATTTAATAGTTGTTTCCAAGTCACGTGAAAGGAGCAATTAGATTTCGTATGCATATTTCCAGAGTGGAAAAAAAAGTCCTAGAGGTAGAAGTTGAACAAGGGGAGAAGTCGGCGACATGTTGAGAAGAACCAGTCAGAAAGCAAGGGGAGAAGTTGGAGACATTTCCAACAGTCAGTGAGATCTAAAATGTCTATGGGTTGGATACATTGTGGGTACCAGAAAAAGTGCTTTAGCAGTTTAGCTTCTCCAGTCCCACTTATGGGGAATCACTTTCCACACCTCCATGGTTATCACAGGAAAATGTTGCAGGTTGCACATGATGCAATTCAGGCCAATGTAACTTCCCCTTGGATTTTGGGAATTGGAAGCCTATGGGTGAAACTCAAATACGCAGCAGTAGGGAAGAGTTTCTCACCAAGAGGAGAAGACTGATGTGATGTACAACAAGAAAGAAAAATAAAACTAGAGAGAAGAGACAAAGGAAAAACAGAAAGACGGCTGAGTCCTGAATCCCAGATCTTCCTGAAGCTCACTATCCTCCTAAAACCTGGTTGCTCAACTCTTTCTTGGGTTTTGTTCAATAAATACCCTAGTATCATTCCAAAGGGTGGTCTCTCTTACTTCCATTAGAGTTGGGTTTTTCACACTTTCAATTTAAAGGGCTCTGACTAATATCAGCTATCTCCGGGGGTAGCGAGGTCTCCATTTCTGGAGGTGATGAAGAGAAGCAGGGCTGCCATCACCTGCCAAGAATCCTATGGAATGGGTGGGAGTAAAAATAAAGTTGGACCGGTCATGAGTTGATGACTTTTGAAGCTGGGTAGATGGGGTTATTATCTTATTCTCTCTGCTTTTTTATACATTTGACATTTTTGCTAAGAAAAAAAATTATATGAAAAGGGCTCCCAAACAAAAGGAAGCTAATCTAAATCAGTGTTCTCCAACATGTCAAACTCCTCTGGGTAGATTTAGAAAATAAGAAACCAGGGCCTCTCCCCTGGAGATTTTGACTCAATTGCTCTGACCATCATCGAGGCAAGATTGTTGTTGGATTAGATGACATTCAAGGCATCTTTCAAATCTAAGATCCATAGGCTCAAGGGGATCAAGTGCTGGAAGTGACCAACAAGTTCAATTCTAAGCTGTGGAAACTGAAATCCAAAGAGGTCAAGTGATTAAGTTGTTACTTAAACGTCAACAAAAAAAAAGTCTAAATTCAAGGCAATCACATGTTCTCTATCCTGTTCTCACTGATTTTATAAAATTACAAACTTTCTTGATCAATAAGGTGATACAAAGAATTTACATCTAGACTGTTTAGTTCAAATCCTGGTTTTGCCACGTATTAAACTCCCTGTGTCTCAGTTTCCTCATACATTTCACAGGGTTGATGTTGTAAATAATAAACCGATATATGCACAATGTTTAAAAAATAATTAACATATGATACACAAATATTTTCTATCATTATTAGTTGCATTTTGATAGTGAGGAAACTCTCATTGAAGACCTTCAGAAAGACTTCAATGGTTATTAATTGTTGAAAATTAAGAGTGGGTAGTTTACCTCTAGCTCATGTGCAGTATCTGGCTTACTGCTTCATGTCAATTTGTTCACTGTAAGAGGTTATTGCTCAGGCCACAGAGATTGGATCATAATTCATGGTAGGCCATGGTAGACCACCCTGGCTTCAGTCTAAGAGGACAAAGAGAATGCTGATAAGAGCAGCGGATCAGCTGCAAAAATATCATTTAATCCAGAAGGCTCCTTGATCTATTATAATAATAATTATTATCACTATTATTATTTCCTCTATACACAGTCATCAACCAAACAAAATACATCTGACTTTAGTTAAAACAAACAACAACAAAACAGCTAAGAGAGCTATGGTAGCTTTCAAGGCAACTATTAGATACTGTAAACTAGACATTACTAAGTTCCTAAGAATAAAAACAGGAAAACAACATCGGCTCCAGGTAGGCAGGGTTTTTGTCTGCTTTGTTCCTGCCCTATCCTGCAGCCAGTGCACTTGGTAGATGTTCAATAAATATGTGTTCAATGGTTCAACTTTCAGAGAATGGACCATGAATTTAACAGACAATTCAGATAATTTAGGGTTCAAAGTATAAATCTACAACATTAGTTATTCCTTCAAAAATAAAGTTTGAAAATTTCCTGAAAAAATACTTTAAAGGAAAATTTTGAAATTGAATACAAAAGAAGACTAGACATTTCCTATGGCATAAAAGGAGAATAATTTTCAGGGGCAGTCACAGGAAAAGCAATAGTGTGAGAAAAGTTTTCATCTTACATCACTCCAGCTTTCTCTTTTCTCTTACCATGTCTTGTCCTACTTATTAAGTCTCTCTCCCAACTCTTTTCCATCTCCTGGTTTTTGTTTTTTTTTTGCAGTATGGGGATTGAACCCAGGGGCATTCTACCTCCGAGCTTCACCTCCAGTCCTAATTTTTATTCTTTATTTTTGAAACAGGGTCTCACTAAGTTGTGGAGGGCCTCACTAAGTAGCTGAGGCTGGCCACGAACCCGGATCCTCTGGTCTCAGCTTCCCAGTACTGGGATTACAAGCATGAGCCACCACACCCAGCTTTTTTTTTAATATATTTATTTATTGGTGCATTGTAGTTATACATTTTGATAAGTGTCAGGGTATCAGAAGCATGCATGCACACATTGCTCATTTAGCCCTCCCTCAAATCCCACCCTATTCCCTCCCCCTTCCCTCTATTTCCTGCTCAGCATAGTGATTGACTCTGATAAATTTGTGTATATACATCGTGTGCATTAATGGGTTTCCCTCTTCCCCCCTCCCATCTCTCTCAGTTAGGTTCCCTTCTTGCTCATCTAAAGTTTTCTCCTTTGTCTGGAGTTCCCTCTAAGTCCCATTCTCCCTAGTTTACACATATTAGGGAGAACATCTGGCTTTTCAACTCTTCGTGACTGACTAAATCTCACTTAGCATAATGATCTCCAGTTCCCTCCATTTCCCTGGAAATGATGTAATTTTGTTCTTCTTTATGGCTGCGTAAAATTCCATTGTGTACATATCCCATAGTTTTGTAATCCATTCATCAGTTGATGGGCATCTTGGCTGGTTCCAAAGTTTGGCAATTGTGAATTGTGTAGCTATAAACATAGATACACATGCATTAGTCTGGTAGTTTTGTTTCAGTTCTTTTGTGTAGATGCCTAGAAGTGGTATTGCTGGGTCATATGGTAGGTTAATTCCCATTCTTCTGAGGATCCTCCACAGTTTTCCAAAGTGGTTGCACTAATTTGCAATCCCACCAATAGTGTATTAGAGTTCCTACTTCTCCACATCCTCACCAGCATTTGTTGTTGTTTGTGTTTTTAATGACTGCCATTCTAATTGGGGTTAGGTGAAATCTCAGGGAAGTTTTGATTTGCATCTCTCTGATTGCTAATGATGTTGAACATTTTTTTCATACATTTTTTGACCATTTGTATTTCTTCTTCTGTGAAGTGTCTATTTAGTTCACTTGCCCATTTTTTGATTGGGTTATTTGTTTTTTTAGTGGTGATTTTTTTAAGTTCTCTGTATATTCTAGATATTAGTCCTCTATCAGAGTAGATGCTAGCAAAAATCTTCTCCCATACTGTTGGCTCTCTGTTGAGGTTCTTGATTGTTTCTTTTGCTGCACAAAAGCTCTTCAGTTTAATGCAATCCCATGTATTGATCCTCATTTTA
Source organism: Glis glis (assembly GCA_004027185.1). Classification (NCBI taxonomy): domain Eukaryota; kingdom Metazoa; phylum Chordata; class Mammalia; order Rodentia; family Gliridae; genus Glis; species Glis glis. Next base: position 8,627 of record PVJS01008030.1, on the reverse strand, counting down.
ATTTCCTGTGCCTTTGGGGTCTTGTTGAGGAAGTCTTTACCTGTGCCTGTGTGTTGAAGTGTTGGACCTATGCCCTCTTCAAGTGGCTGCAAGATCTCTGGTCTGATTTCTAGGTCTTTGATCCATCTTGAATTGACTCTTGTATAAGGTGAGAAAGTGGGGTTTATTTCTATTTTTCTGCATATGGTTAGCCAGTTTTGCCAGCACCATTTGTTGAAGAAGCTATCTTTCTTCTGTGGATGTTTTTAGCCCCTTTGTCAAAAATCAATTGACAGTAGGTGTGTGGCTTTGTTTTGGAGTCTTCTATTCTGCTCCATTGGTCTATGTGTCTGCTTTTGTGTCAATACCAAGCTATTTTATTACTATGGCTTTGTAGTATAGTTTGAAGTCAGGTATTGTGAGGCCTCCTGCATGGTTCTTGTTGCTGAGAACTATGGCTATTCTGGGTTTCTTGTTGTTCCAAATGAATTTAAGGACATATTTTTCTATGTCAGTGAAGAATGACTTTGGTAATTTAATGAGTATTGCATTGACTCTGTAGATCACTTTTGGAAGAATGGCCATTTTGATGAAATTTATTCTGCCTACCCAAGAGCATGGGAAATCTTTCCATCTTCTAAGATCATCTTCAATTTCTTTTTTCAATGTTTTATAGTTTTCCTTGTAGAGGTCTTTTACCTCTTTGGTTAGGTTTATCCCCAAGTATTTTATTGTTTGGGGGATATCAAGAATGGAAATGTCTTCTGGATTTCTTTTTCAGAGGATTTATGGTTGGCATACAGAAAAGCTTCTGATTTTTTAAGATTGATTTTGTATCCAGACACTTTGCTGAATTGGTTGATCAGTACTATGAGCCTTTTGGTTGAGTTTGCTGGATCTTCTAAGTATAATATCATGTCATCTGCAAATAGAGATAGTTTCAGTTCCTCTTTTCCTATTTGTACTCCTTTTATTTCCTTCTCTTGCCTTACTGCTTTGGCTAGAGTCTCAAGTACTATATTGAAAAGGAGTGGAAACAGTGGACATCCTTGTCTTGTTCCTGTTTTTTAGGGGAACTCTTGAAGTTTTTCCCCATTCAGTATGATGTTGGCTGTGGGCTTATTGTATATTGCCTTTATGATGTTGAGGTATGTTCCTTCTATTCCAATTCTCTGCAGAGTTCTTACCATGAATGGGTGTTGGATTTTGTCAAATGCTTTTTCAGCATCTATTGAAATGATCATGTGATTTTTGTCTTTAGTCTGTTTATGTGGTGGATTACATGGATTATTTTTTGTATGTTGAACCAGCCTTGCATCCCTGGGATGAACCCAATTTGGTCATAATGTATGATTTTTGTGATGTGGTTTTGAATGCGCATTGCTAGTATTTTGTTTAGAAGTTTTGCGTCTAATTTCATCAATGATATAGGTCTGTAGTTTTCTTTTCTTGAGCTGTCTTTATTTGGTTTTTGTATCAATGTGATGTTGGCTTCATAGATGTATTTGGGAGAGTCCCATTTCTATTTCACGGAATAGATTGAGGAGTATTGGGATTAGTTCTTCTATAAAGGTTTTATAAAATTCACCTGGGAAACTATCTGGGCCTGGGCTTTTCTTTGATGGTAGGCTCCTTATTGCTGCTTCAATCTCTTTAATTGCTATTGGTCAATTTAAATTTTCTATATCTTCTTGATTCAATTTCGGAAGGTAGTATGTGTCTAGAAATTTGTCAATTTCTTCTAGGTTTTCTGTTTTTTTGGAGTATAGTTTTTCAAAGTAGTTTCTGATTATCCTCTGGATTTCCATGCTGTCAGTGGTAATACCACCTTTTTCATCTCTTATTTTAGTAATTTGGGTTGATTCTCTCTTTCTTTTGGTTAGGTTGGCTAGTGGTTTATCTATCTTGTTTATTTTTTCAAGGAACCAGCTTTTGGGTTTGTTGATTTTTTGTATTTTTTATTCTCTACTTCATTGATTTCTGCTCTTATTTTAATAATTTCCCATCTTCTACTGGCTTTGGGGTTACACTGTTCCTGTTTTTCAAGGGCTTTGAGGTGTGTCATTAGGTTATTTATTTGGTGATTTTCTGTTCTTATGTGGGCACTCAGTGCTATGAATTTTCCTCTTAATACTGCCTTCAGGGTGTCCCAGAGATTTTGATATGTTGTGTCTCTGTGTTTGTTTGTTTCTTTTTTTTTAAAGCTGTTCATCTTTGTCCTTTCCTTTCCCTTATCTTTCTCTTTTTATTATTCCTTCTCTAAGCCAGTCTCTTTTCTTTTGGTGGTAAAATGGGACTGAAAACTATTAATGACTCCTTTAACCAGTATTTAAGAAGATCCTACTAGGTGCCAAGCATATTTTCACTATTATGATTTTTTATTAACACATAATTTATAGACATCAAAGTACACATATCTTACATGTCTACCTTGAATTACTTTCCCGTATACACATACCTGTGTAATGAACAACAGGTCAAGAATAAAGACATTTCCAGTCTTTCTGCAGGCTCTCTCTTGCACCTTCCCAGTCAATATCATTTACAAAGTTAACCACTATTCTGACCTCTATTACCAGAGATTAGTTAGAATCTCATATGATAAGAACTAGGCATGTATCCTTTGTATCTAACTCTTTTTGTTGAACATTATGTTTGTTGGAATTATTCTATGCTGTTGCATGCCACTGATAATATTTTTTTTAAATGAAGTGTAATGTCCCTAACAAGGAATAACTTTTTTCTTTCTAAAATTATAAACTAAATTAAGTGGCCTTGTACAGACATTTGGTTCCCAATTATTTTTCTTCCCCAAATCCACCCCCAACTCCTATCCTTTAATCCCCTCTAACTCAATGGTACTTGATGGGGGGAGTACCCCATGCTAAGTAAGTCTATATCTTCACCTCTCAGTGGAGCTAGGGGTTGTACCACATGAGGTCTACTACACTGGGGTTCTCACAGGTTAGTCATGTGCTGTGTGTTTCTACTTTCCCAGATTGGCTGCCTCTGCAACTGGACCACGCAGGACGCATGGATCACAGGGAGATGCTCTTGGTTAGGAATTCACAGATACTACCCCCTTATTCTTCTTGCTAATTCTTTCCTGCCACTAGAGGTCAGGGTTCAGTAATTACTACAGAGGGCTGAACAAGTGTGCAGGGCCAATGAACAATCAAAAGGACCCCGGATGGGGCTGTCTGCTATATGATGGGTTGTGTGTCAAGTTGAGACCAGAAACGAAAAGGCTGAGATAACCAGGTTGTTGCTTCACCACATGGAAAACTGATCTCAAACATCAAAAATTCTATTTTTTATTTATTGACTTATTTAACACAAAATCCACATTTCACTTTATTTCCTTTAGGTTGAAGAATGCTTCAAGTTTAAGCATTCTTACTTGGAAATTACTGAAATTTGGTTTCCAGATTTAACAACAGTAAAAAAAAATGTTCACCAGGAGCTTTGGGGGAACTTCTTGAGCAGATGCAAGATTCCCCCCCCACAAGATTCCCCCCACACACACACACAACAACAACAACTAAAAACATTTAGTAGGCAAGCATCACTATTTTATAGACCACATTTATTTGAGGATTCTAAAACTTACTACTTAAAACCCAATTCTTGAATGCTTTCTGATTCTCTATCACCCAAATTTACTCTGACCTTACAGGCTTAATACCAATGAGTTTAATGAACACTATAATTTTCAAGTCTCTTGAAAACAGGTCACAAGAATGGTAAAATTTAGAGATAATATAGACCAGTATTGTTCAAAGAAATGTTTATGCTATAAAGTACATGATTTTGTTAAATCTAACCCAGAGGCTGCATGTATAAAACAGATAAAAAAGTAAATTTCCTCTGGGTAAAATAGGGGTGTGGAGTGTGACTCCTGCCCACTGGTCTCCCAGATCCCCTCACCTCACTCTGCAGCTGCTGAGGATATGCTTGTGAAATCCTGTAGCTCCAGGAACATTGCTTGAAAACCACTGATCTAGTCCAAGCCACTCATTTTATGAATGGAGGAACTGAGATCCAGTATTTGCCTAGCTAATATGATACATTAACATAGATATCTGGCAAGAATAAGGCTAGAGACTAATTATTTCTATGTAAATTTTAAGGCTTCCCCCCATGAAAAACATACTCTATCCTTCTTATTCCAGAACACACACACATATGGTATGTATTTTGTGTATAAAACTAAGTCACATAAGTTAGCTCCGTTTTGACAGACATTTGCATTGGTGAAACAGCCATCCTGTCACTTTTAGATTTAATGGGTTAAGCCATGTTCTTACAAATTTGAAATTGCACTAAGGAAAGGGATTTGATCCCATCAAAGAGGAAACTAGTTCTATGTCTTGGTTGTGAATTAGAATTTGTTGCTGTGGACTTCCCCTGCTTATACCAGATGCTGGAGAGCAAGAGGGACGTTTTCACAGTAAATGAGGAGAGGCCACTCCTGTGTGCAGAGAAGGTAGCTATGATTTGTTCCACCTGTGGGAGAAAGTGCTGCACAACTGGTGTATTAGAGGAGGTGAGAAGAAGCTTAGAGCGGAGGGTTCGGGGAGAATAGTGAGGTCTTTCATTGCCTATACCTGTCATGTGACTTATTCATACATGAGTGAGGAAAGGAAATCAATGACAACTTGAGAACCACTTTCTGCAAAGGCTTTTAGTATCACATTGCTCCCATCTTCCAGATCTATCTGCATGTAATCATTTACCCTAGCTTAAGAGGGTTTAATTGAGATGAACAATGTTATACTCAAGTTAAGGAGAAACTATAACAATTAATACTAGATGAGAATTTGTGAGTAAAGAACCTGTTTCTACCCAGATGTTTGTATTTCTTTAAGTCTTGTTCTAGACTGTATTTCATCTTTAACTTAAAAAACAGTAATTATGTTTTGTTCACTTGACAAATAGTTGTGTTATACATTTTTAAAATATCTTGGTGTTCTGTGATGCCAGAATAAAAAATATTTGTCATCATTTTTCTTTTATTAAATAGGGGGACAGTGGACCTTTTTAGAGTATGTGGGCAAAAATAGAACACTGGAAATACATACTAGTATCAGCTATTGGGCCTGGAGAGAAATGAATAAATTCTGGCAAACCTAAACAGTAGTTTAGTCCTTCCAATTACACCTAACATCATATCCCCCCATCCTGTGAGTAGACATAGGAGAAGACTTGAGAATTTGGATCCACATTAAGGTCACATCTTTTTGTAAAAGTATGGGTTAAGTGTTGGTAAGTCCCTTGGTGTGTTGTGTTGGGATGTGTGCATGAGATGAGGGATGGAGATGTTTGCTCTACGATGGAGGTATTAGCAACATGTGTTCAACTCCCAACATTTTGTTGGGGTGCGAGGCAGGAGATGGTCAGTGAAGATACACTGCCCACTGAGCTTGCTAAGTAAAGGGTATAAGGTTCTGCTTTTTTTACTTTGACTACTAACTGTTTTGCAAAGATGAGAGCCAAGAATCAAAGGGCTGGTCAAATAAAAGCCTTCAACTCTGAGGAACTTGGTCCAAGGTGCTGCTCTGAGCATTTCACCTTCTTGGTGTCTTGATAATTACTATCAGACTATGACTCTTTCCTCAATGGATCCAAACTTGAGATCACTGGGCAGTCAGAATAAAGAACCAAATGTCAATGCAAACTTAAGGGTTCAATTATAAGCCTGTCCCTCTGTACATGGATTATAATAGAAACATCAGTTTCCTGCTTCCTTTAGAATCTCTGTTCTTAAAATGACTTGTAGTTTGGTGGAACTCCATCTGGTATGTGTATGAATGTTCAATTCATTTGTGATGCTGACATATTTGTCTTCATTGCCTTAATAATTGAGCATCTAAGCCAAACCACTAGTATGACTTCTGACCCCCTTGGTATATTGATATTACAAGTCAAACCCTGAGCTTTCTTTCCCTATTGTGGAAAGAGGAGGGTCTAACCTGCAATGCCCTTGTGAACATCTTTTCAGGTCTTCAGAGATGACCCTGCCATCAAATTCCCCTTGCCTGACATAGAGAAACAGAAAAGGACATGTGGGACCAGAACCAGGATCAAACAGATATGAACCAAATCCTAGGTTTATGGACTAAATAAGAGCATGAGCTGTTGGCAAGACCCGGGACTGTATTCATACTTGAGATGCTTTAGGGAAGCCAGGAGTGTGACCTGACCTTATGCCTTGGGACCTTCAGTGAACCCAATGGGTGAACCTTGAGCCTCAGCTGACCCAGCCCTGCAGGTACCAAACCATCACGTTGATCGTTGATGGGTAACAGCAGCTTAGAGGGCCAAGGGTGATGAATGGGAGAGTCCTTGCTCCTCCTCTAGAAGTGAAGAGGAAAGGCTTGAGAAGAGCTTCAGCTCCAGAATGGGTCAGGATCAGATCCACCTCCAGGAAAGAGGCAGAGGTGGTATAGGCAGAGCCCAGCCTAGGAGAACAGACTCCAGGTAGTCAGAACCATTCACCAGCCAGCATATAAAATAACTAAGGCTTGAATTAACATCGCATTCACATTTGCAGGCAGAGTTCGCTGTGTAAAGAATGGAAAGTTTATCCTAGTGATCAGTTACTCAGATGTGCAACTTGTATTCAGGGAGTATTCAGTCATTTAAAAAATACTTCCTGAGTGCCTACTATGTGCTAGATACTATTCTAAGCACGAGCAATACAGTAACGAGGAAAACAGATTCTCTGCCTTCGAGAAATTTATCGTCTAGCGGAATAAGCCAATATTGATCCAGATAAAGCATTAACATATAATTGAAAACCATGGAAAGTTCTTGGTGATCGGAATTTCTCTCAATTGGTATTCCTATAGAAGGGACTTCTATGATCACATATCCCATACTTCTCTCTTTCCTGCCCATACCAACCTCTTGGAATAGCTTTCTCCTTTTCCTCCTCTTCTCATTAATCATTTTCCCCCGTATGTAGAGGCTACTTCTCATCAGACAGGGGCAAGGACTATCTCCCTAAATACAGTGAAACAAAGTCTTTTGCCTCAGGGTATCATGGTCCGGGAGCACTCCATTTCATTTTAACCAGACAATAGCACCTATTTACAGAGGAGCTGACAAATTGCTCTGCCCCATGGCAGGGCACAGAAATTGAGACAGAGATGGAACAATATTATAAGGCTTATAATAGTATGAAGGCCTCAGAGTTAGTCATTGGTACCAAATTCCAAAAAAAATTGGACTGCAACTCTCACCAGCTGGAGCACATGAAGAGTTGGCAAGAGATTTCCAGTTTCTCCAGGGAAGCAAAGATACATGGATTAGTTTTAGAGACTGGGTTGTCTCCCAAACAGTAATCAGATTCCTGTCTCACATCCCACAATCCCACAGGTGTAAACCACATGAACAAATATGTGCTTGGGGGGAGGGGAGGGGTGGTGGGGGAGGTGATGACAGTTCTGAACTCATAATGCATCATCTCAGGTGGCAGCCGTGCATCTGTTACATATTTGGAAAACTCCCTCCCATACCAGTACAGCTATTTCAGCAGATAATATCTAGGATCGACTAAGGAAAAGTCATATGTTACCCAATGCCTGAAATGGCTCAAGAAGATGGATAAGGGGAAGGTGTTGGGGTTGAAACATGTATTTTACCTCCCGACTTTCAAAATCACTTGGATGGAATCTTTAATTCATTCTTGGAAACTGGACTTAATTAGTGGGAACTGGCCCTCTTCGTGGGAGCTCCTGGACAGGCACTTTGGGTCCCTGCTTCCCCAAGCTCCCTCCCAAGGATAGTGATTTGAACGGTTACAGCCCATGGGGCTCCTACAAAGTACTTCCAGCCCATATGTGGCTAACAGCAATAATCCCAACACGTTTTGCAGGAAGAAAAATTGTGCTGGGAACAGCCAGTTAAGCATTTGCTGAGTTTTAGTAGGAGGTGTGAAAAATATGTAACTCTACTCAGGGTCATCCCCGCTGGCCACAGCATGTGTGAAGGGGGCGAAGGCAGCGCCAAGCTAACATCCATCTTTCTGTGGCCCTATTAATCTCTCCTCTTCCTGAAAACCAACTTATCTTGAAACTGGTTTAAAAACCTCGTAGGGCTGCAAATAGGGCGGCTGCTTGCACTGAAGGACCTCTGTGCTAATTAGAAAAAGACGATTCCTCTGAGTGGAAGACTTGCAGAAAGACATCCCCTCTGGGCATACCAATAGTGAAGACGAACTTTCTTTCAGGCAGACTCGGGCATGTGCCACGACTCCATGCTCAGCACTTACAGGGAGGGCTTGATTTCAGGCCCCCAAAACCTCCCTCAGCTTGGCCTCACTGTACCCAGTGGCTGTGGCGACAAGGCATCCTCTGTGGCTCATAAAATTGGCATTAACCAGTTTCCATAATGGAATGTACTTTCTTCTTTTTTTTTAACTTTTTATGTTCATTTATTGGTGCACTGTAAATTATAATTATACATTTTGATATATGTCAGGGTATGAACATCATACATGCACACATTGCACATTTAGCCCTCCCTCCAATCCCACCCTATTCCCTCCCTCTTCCCTCCCTTTCATGCTCCAGATAGTGATTGAGTCTTATAGGTTTGTGTATGTACATCATGTGCTATAGTGTGTTTCCCTCCACTCCCCGCCC
>PVJS01008029.1:0-54297 GCA_004027185.1 Glis glis | reverse complement strand
AAAAAAAAAAAAAAAAAAAAAAAAAAAAAAAAAAAAAAAAAAAAAAAAAAAAAAAAAAAAAGAATGACAACAATAAGACAAAGCCTGATCTCAGAGATGCTAAAATGTGAAAAAGGTTCACCCTAGTATCACCAATTCTCAATACTGCATAATTTGCAATACAGTTGACTGCAAAACAACAGAAACTGACTTCCTAACTTAAACAGGAAAGGAATCTGTGGAGGGAATAGTGTTTTTAATGCAAAGAATTATCACTGGCTTTTGTTATTCTGCAACCTAAGGATTGGGGCCCAAGCAGAGGATCACTTTTTTTCTTTTTTTTTTTTTTTTGGCGGTACTGGGGATTGAACCCAGGGGCTTCTACCTCTGAGCTACACCCCCAGCCCTATTTTTTATTCTTTATTTTGAAACAGGGTCTCACTAAGTTGCGCAGGGCCTCACTAAGTAGCTGAGGCTGGCTGCAAACCTGCAATCCTCCTGTCTCAGCCTTCCAAGTACTGGGATTACAAACGTGTGCCACCACACCTGGCTACTTTTTTTCTTTCTATTCTAGACCTGTTTGGAGTTCCAGAGCATAACCCCAATTATATAAACAACCCAGAGGTTTCCAGAAGGGCAACTTGTTAATCGTCTGAACCTTCGGCAAATTGTAATCTTTTTGCTGGTGGAGGGTCTTGCCCTGATGTTGATGGCCACTGACTGATCAGGGTGGTTGTTGCTGAAGATTGGAGTGGCTGTGGCAGATCCTTAAAATAATACAAAGAAATCTGCCTCATTGATTGACTCTTCCTTTCATGAAAGGTTTCTCTATAGCAGGGGAAGCTGATAATATTTTGCTCACAGTAGAAAATAAACCTACTGCCATATACATTTCACTCTCTTCCAATTCAATATTCATACTTAGGAAGAAAGAAATCATGAGTGAGTTCATGAAATCAGCATTGCTGCAGACTGTGTGTGTGTGTATGTGTGTGTGTGTGCGCGCGCGCACGCGCACAGGCGTTCCTGGGGATTGAACCCAGGGGCATTCTATTTCTGAGCTACACCCCCAACCCTATTTTATTTTTTCGAAACAGGTTGATGAGAGTCTCACTACTGGCTGAGGCTATCCTCGAACCTGCAATCCTCCTGTCTCAGCCTCCCAAGCACTGGGATTATAAGCATGCACCACCACGCCTGGCTGCTGCAGATTTTTGGATAAAGAAAATGAAGAGAGATTAGAGAAGTTTGTGGAATCTCTTTTCTAGAGTACCTTTTTTAGTTGATAACCACCTATAGCTTGGAGACAGAGGGATGATAAAAACTATGACTCAGAGTTTAATTACTTGGTTTAAATTTCTAACATTCCAAAGATGAAGCCAAATTCATCTGCCGACAGCTTCACATTAGCAGGAATAACTACCTAGCTTACAAAGACCCCAAGGGATTCAAGAAGGTCGATATGTGTGGTGCATATGACTCAGCCAGTATTGACCATATCCTGACAAGCAAAGCAGAATTGTGTGTAATGTGAGCTATTTGGGAGAGACAAGCAATTTTAGCTTCTTGTGGTGAAAAACTAGCCATTTCTAGAAAGAAAAGAAAGGATATCATAAAACTAATATAAAATTCAGGGTTGTGTGGAGGGAGAGGAAAAAAGCTAGAGAAGAAACAGAACAAGAGAAGCAAAGGCAGACACTATCAGACTCTAATATTAGCCAGGGGAATTGTTTACATTTTGTTGCTAAGGAAAACTTGGAGTTGTGGAAAAATGAACCCGACCACTACACTATTGTGACAGCTGCTGCTTGGCCCTGGTATCCCTGCAGAATTATCTGCCAACTGCTTGCCACTTGCCATTTCTATCCTGCTGTCTGCCAGTCAAATCAGCCTCTTTATAATCAGATGACCCTGTTGGATTTTACAGTCCCCAGGACAATCCAAAGACTGGATGGTGGTGTTGGAGTGCCATGAAAGTGGAGACTGCTGCATTCTGGAATGCAGATTAAGACAGACTGGCCCCTGAATCAGAAACTACTCAAATTCAAAAGAAGTAGTGAGTTCAATGAAGAGGAAAAGGACGCCTGGGGGCTGGTCTCCACTGTGCCTCTGACTCAAGGTCTGATATTAAGTGAATGACTCTACGCTCTTAGGGCCTCCATATTCCCACTTATAAAGTGAGGAGTATATCTCTTATTCCTTTCCATCATGTAAAGGGAATACATTTGAGCACACTTAAGCTTTTCAGGGGAAAAAAGGAACTTTGCAAATCTAAGATCATGTCCTTGAAAATAATAAACTCTTTCCAAAGTTTTGCTGTGAGCTATGCATGCAAAACCATAAATTATCTTGCATCCTGCAAACCTCGAATCTCTGGCTATTACTTTTACTCTTCAATGGTCATGGCCATCTCTACAGACTTATTAAGAGAGACTATGGTCCTTAGAGTTAATATTTTTTCAAGTCCTTCTGCCCCGTAAGAGTAGACTCTATTTTTTGTTGTTGGTGGTAATGGTGCTAGGGATTGAACTCAGGGCCTCACACATGCTAGTCAAGGGCTCCACCACTGAGCCATATCCCCAGCCCCCCATTATAATGGTAATACTTTTAAAAGTATTGGCTGAAGCCGGTCATGGTGGCACATGCAGGCTTGTAATCCCAGTATTCGGGAGGCTGAGACCTGAGGATCCGGGTTCGCGGCCAGCCTCAGCTACTTAGCGAGGCCCTCCACAACTCAGTGAGTCTCTGTTTCAAAATAAAGACTAAAAATAGGGCTGGGGAGGGAGCTCGGAGGTAGAATGCCCCTGGGTTCAATCCCCAGTACCTTGGGGGAAAAAAAAGTATTGGCTGAAATTGAATTTTGAAAGGCAACTAGAAATTTAAACGGTGACTGAAGTTGAATTTTGCTTGCTTACTACTATTTGATACTATAATGTATCCTTTTATATCTGGCTTCGTTCATTTAACAATATACCTGTAGTTAACTAAGTAAAGATCTGTTACCAGAGGGTGTAGAGCTGAGACTGATTATTGGCCAACTGGTATGCACACATTCACTTATCCCCTCTTGGAACAAAACCTTCTCTGAAAAGGAGAGTCAGCTGTGAAATTTAATGGTAAGAACCACTCCCAGTCCAAGCGCTCTAATTACAATAGCAAATGGAGATTTTTTCTGAGAGATGACTTTCTACTAGTTAGGTCTTGCTGTGGCCAGTTTCAAAGCCCCATTTATCCCAATGCTCACTAATTGTTTCAAATTGGACCTGTGAACACAGGCTTCAGGCCTCCATCATGGTTTCCCAGCAGGAATCAAAATACTTCCACAATGAGCTGATTACAGAGAAAGCTGTAGCTTCAAAAGAGAAGAATTAGCACCCAGCATGTTCTTTCAGAAGGAAAATTTAGCTGTTTTCAAAACATCTGATTTTTTTCTTTCAGTTTATGCATGTCTAGAGGGAGAAACTAAGTGGCTTTAATTTTGTAAAAGCTTAAATAATATAGTTTATTCGATCAAGTCATTCCCTTGCTGAAAATTCTTCAGTGGTATCCATAGCTTTGAGAACAGAAGATCCAGTTCTTTAGCATAGCACAAACAAAATCTACATGATTTGGTTCCTGCCTCTAGCTTCACAATTTCCAAAGTATATGCAGTGGAATACCAGTCTTTGGGTTTCTGGGGGATAAAACCCTATTCTATAAGCACAGAAATTCAGAACATGCTGCAAATTCTGAGGATCCCCAAACCCCATTCTATATCCCCAAACTCCCAGACAGGAACGACCCCGAGAAGGCCTTTGAATGATCAGTTAACTTTAACCTATTGCTTCCCAAATTAATTTGGCCACAAAATGCTCCCCCCCTCATCTAAATCTACTTCATAAAAACACACTTTTAGAAGTGCTACACTGGCCTTATCTTCTCCAACTTCAGGCATAGTAAACTTGTTTCTTAAATTTCTCCTGTTTCACCTAAAATACTATCCACATATTACTACTTATAGTTAATTTCTAGTTGCCTTTCAAAATTCAATGCAGTCACCTCCTCTGGTAGGCCTTCCCAGTCACCCTACTCAATCTAATTCAGAATTCCTTTCCTCAGCACTCCTACAGCAATCTATACATCTCTTTTATCATAGCACTTAACAGTTGTACTGGAATATTTGACTTGCTTGTTTGCCTCCCCGCAGTAGATGGATTTAAGATTCTCAAGGACAGGAGAGAGGTTTTCTTTAACCTTGTAACCATAACACCTTTGTGACTGGCACATGGCAGTCTCTCAATAAATGGTTGTTAGATGCTTTGTATATGTGGGTTCCCATTTCAATAGGACTCTATTTGGATATAATACTATAGTGCAAAATCTTAGATTTTAAAAACCACTCCTAATTCATTTACCTAACTGTTCCTATAGGTATTTCTATCTGTAGTATATTACCTATTCAAATAATAGTTTAAAGTTTCTGTTCTGCATTTAAAATTTTTATTACATGTTGATCTGTATCTATCAGTCTATCTTAGATTAGAACACAAATCCGTTGAGTCTCTCTCGTGGCAGTTCACTTCCTTCAGTGTTTATAATGTTCCATGTGAGTTCATCCACAACTTATAAAGAGACATACAAAAATGTGGTATATCCACATAATCGAGTAGTATTTGGCCATAAAAGGAACAAAATCTGAATACATGTCTCAACAAGAATGAACCTTGAAAACATTATACTAAATGAAAGAGGCCAGTTACAAAAGACCACATATTGATTCCATTTATTTGAAATGTCCAAAATAGGCAAATCTACAGAGACAAAGCAGATGAGGGGTTGCTTAGGTCTAGGGAGAATAAGGAGATGGGAAGCAATAGCTAAAGTATACAGGATTTCTTGTTTAGGTGATAAAATGTTCCAAACTGACTGTGGTGATGATTGCATAGATCTATAAATATACAAAAAAACCCATTGAATTGTCATTTTTTTTTGGTACTGGGGATTGAACCCAGGGGTGTTCTACCTCCTAGCTACACCCCTACCACCACGACCCCTTTTTTAAACAGTGCTTGCTAAGTTGCTGAAGCTGGCCTTGAATCTGTGATCCTCTTGTCTCAGCCTCCCAAATACTGGGATTATAGGTGAGTGCCACCATGCCCAGCAAAGGATCATGATCTGAATTTAACTTGTTATACTTCTCTCAGTTCAGAAAGATTTTTCTTTCTTTCTTTTTTTGTTTTGTAGTACTGGGGATTGAACCCAGGGGACTTCTATCTCCAAACTACACCCCCAGCCCTATTTTTTTTTTATTCCTTATTTTGAAACAGGGTCTCACTAAATTGTGGAGGGCCTAAGTAGCTGAGGCTGACTGTGAACCTGTGATCCTCCAGTCTCAGCCTCCCAAGTACAGAGATTACAAGTGTGTGCCACCACGCCCGGCTCAGAAAGATTTTATGTGTGTATGTGGTGCCAGGGATTGAACCCAGGGGCATTCTACCTCTGAGCGACACCCCAGCCCCATTTTATTATTTTTATTTTTATTTTGAAACAGGGTCTGCTAGGTTGTTAAGAGTCTCATTGCTTGCCGAATTTGGCCTCAAACCCGTGATCCTCCTGCCTCAGCCTCCCAAGTACTGGGATTACAAGTGTGCGCCACCACGCCTGGCTAGAAGGATTTTTTAAAGAGGTTTTTTTTCCCTCCAGCTAATGAAAAGATTACTTTTGCATTTAGTTTCTAGATGAAACTAATAATATTTATATTACATCTGGGCTAATAAACATACAAGCATTAAATATTTACGACTAATTCATATTTCCTTAACTTATTTATATTTTCTTTCTTGGCTAAAAAATGACAGCTGTTGGCTCTGAAACCTGTTACCCCAGAAATTATTTTTTATTTTATGTAAAGAAATTTAAAAAAAAAGGAAAGGGAAAAAAAGGAAGCAGAAAAATACTATTTTCCATCTCAACATTTCTCTTTCTTTCCTTCTCAAAATGTGTTTTAAAGCTATCTTTAAAATCAATAACTAAAAAGTTTAATTCTTATTGTATCTTGTAGATAATAAGATTTCTTGACTTTTACATATATACACAGTCACAAATATAAAATAATCTGCCTTTGAATATTCAAAATATTAAATCAAATTGAAACCTAAATTTTGATATGATTTCATCTCTTCTTCTTGTCTTAAAAAGGATAATTATAGTCTTGTTTTTTAAGTAGATCTGAAACTCCTAAGGGCATCCTACACGTTATAGTTCAAGTAGGAGAAAATGGTCCATTCTCCTTTGGTCCTGAAGGTCCTTAATCCTGACAATTAGAAAGTTATTAGCTTCTACCTTAAATCTGTCCTATGTAAATCCACAACTGCTCTCTCATAATTTTTCTCTAAAGAACTGCAGAATGGCCAGTTACTATCTATCCTTCTACCATATCATCATACACTATGCATTTCCTTCTGATTTGCTTCTCAAATTAACTGAAACTACACATTCTAGCTCTATTTCTTTGAGTCTTTTACCATACCATTACTTTTCTTCACTATCAGAGACGTCATCATGGTCTACCCAGAAAAAAACAAAAAGATCTTTCTCTATTCTCATGTTCCCCATCGCAAAATGCAGAAGCAATGCCTGACAACTATCTCTTCCACAAGACAAATAGAAAAAAGGAAAAAAAAAGTAAGACTATACCCCTAATAGAATAAATGTTGTTTTAAATAATTAAGATCAGAAATAATTAAGATCTCCATCAAAATCCTCTCAGAGTCAGAAGACAGAACCCAAACAGTAAAATTAAAATATATTTCCATAAATTTATTTGAGATTAGAAAAAAGACTTCACAGCCACTCCTTTACCTCCTCCCTCAGAGCAGAGTCCCACAACCACATGAGTAATGTGACATACCTCCTCTTCTCCCTGGCTTCCACAGAGGAGTCTGTTCCAGCAGAGGACAGCACAGTGGCAGCTGTGATCCCATTGGCAGTACTAGGTGGAGGGCGATTGGTGATCACACAGAGTGGGGTACTGGAAGAGACACTGTCTGCTGTTTTCTCTATTGTCGAGTCAGCCTGGGATTTGTAAGGTGTCCTGAGATCAAAAAAGACATGAGCAGAAGGAGAATGGTCAGGCATGCTACACAACAAAGCATGGGTACAGAGACAGGAAGGTTAGAGAGGGGTGTAATTAGAGAATCTTCTTGCTTGTATTTTGTTTGTTGGTTTGTTAATTCTGAGCCCTTAAATCATGGAATAGTATGATTACACATTTAGTCTGATATCCTCTGCCTGAAGACTTATATTTTGCAAGGTTTTTTTTTTGCCTGAGATTAAAAAACAAACAAACAAAAATTAGCTATGGCACAAGGCAAGATAGTGACATATGGGAAAGTGCTTGAAATGACTCCTCATTATCATCTGGCCTCCCTCCACACATGCACACAGAGACACAGAGGGTCTCTCTCTACATGTGAAAAAGACACTAAAATCACTTACGATATTAGTCTCCGTCTGTCCCTTAATTCTTGGCAGCAGGAGTCTTTGTGGTAGTCCTCAGCCTAGATTTGATGACCATCTTCTTTGATTATCCATTTGAAAAATACTCTACAACCTCAGTATGCTTAGTTCTCCCTCACCTGGTTCAGCAACTGCAGTCTCTTTTCATTTAACAAAATGACTGTCTATATTCATAACTGCATAAGTGAGAAACTGAAACAAAACCCGAATAGGATTCTATATGTAACCTTAGCTACAGCCTTTCAACAGCAAGCTGTATAATTAAACTCATTTGTGTGAAAACAAGATCTTTGTTTCTTAACAAAGAGTTAGTAGCAACCATTGGCTCTCCACCCAAAAAGCTATCATTTGTGATGTCACAGCTTGTTGCTGGGTAACAGAGATCCAAAATTGATACAGAGATGGGAAAAGCAATGAAAAGCATGGATGTTAAAAATCTGTTTTTCACCTCTTCACAATTATTATCAGAAATGTTTATAAATAGTTATATGTTCACTTCCAAATAATCACTTATTAGAATAAGCTTTAAAGAAATAGATCATAAAAAGCTATTATCCACAAATATAAAAATGGAATACTTTTAAAAAGGGAAGTGGTATCTAAAAAATAGATACCACTACTTCCAGAAGCACTTAATGACTCAGAATAAAGTGAAATTTTCTATTTGTTTTCTAATTTTAAAAATTGAAGGTAAATAATTTCTTAGACTCACTAGTCTATAGGAAGTACTAATGAAATTATACAGAAACACAGCTATGAAAAATTATACTGAGTCAGGCACTGTGGCACAAACCTGAATTCCCAGCTATTCGGGAGGCTGAGGAAAGAGCTTAAGCCCAGGAGTTGAAGGGTAGCCTGGGCAACATTGCGAGACCCTGTCTCAAAATAAAAAACAAAAACAAAAACAGAACAAATCCCTTTAAGTAAGGTTTTGCACCTTACCTGGAGGGTTTTTGTTTTTTTAGGTTAATAACATGTCTTGGTCTCTCCATTTCTTCAGCTGTTGAAATGACAGATTTTTATTTTATTAAATTATATAATAGGATTTTTACTATTATTTTGAAATATGATATAATTTTATGAATAGATAGTTAGGAACAGAATAGAAAAAGCTCTAGAGCAGGGATCAGAGGCTATGCAATGGAGCAGAATAAATATGGGCTTTGGAACTACTTGGGGCTAAATTTAATCCAATTTAACTCTCTGATCGCTTCTTTATAAGATAGGGACAATGATACCTTAATATGTAGGGTTCTTGTGATGCTTAAATTAAATGATGTATGTAGGACACCTAAAATAGTGCCCAGAATAAAATATAAGCTTAATGGAAATAAAATAGTAACAAAATGGATAAAAGCTTTGAAATGGACAAATCTGAGTTCAAATCCAGCTCAGGTCCTCACCATGTGACCATGGGCAGGTGACTAAGCTTTGGGTCTCAGTTTCCTCATCTATAAAATAATACTTCATAGCCGGGCGTGGTGGCGCACGCTTGTTATCCCAGTACTTGGGAGGTGGAGACCGGAGGATCCGGGTTCGTGGCCAGCCTCAGCTACTTAGTGAGGCCCTCTGCAACTTCGTGAGACCCAGTTTCAAAATAAAGTATAAAACAATAGGGCTGGGGGTGTAGCTCGGAGGTAGAACGCCCCTGGGTTCAATCCCCGGAACCGCAAAAAGAAAAATAATAATAATACTTCATATACTGGGCAGCCGAAGACAGATAATTGCCAACATGCCCATTGTCCCTTACTATCAGAACTGCTGCATTATTGAGGGTGGTGATGTACCTATTAAACATCCACATTTCCCAAAGCCTACCGATATGCTGGAGGTATCCAATGAGACATAAACATAAAACTAGTACTTCTGAAAAAATTCTCAGTTCAGAGGCACTCCCTCTTTGCTTCCCCCATCCTCCTGCCTCCTACCTAGAATGCAGCCATGATGGCTAGAGCTCCAGCAGTTACTTTGGATAGTAAGGTAACCCATGGAAATAGAAGCCATGATGTAAAAATTACAGAGCAGTACCAGGCGTGGTGGCGCACGCTTGTAATCCCAGTACTTTGGGAGGCGGAGACCGGAGGATCCGGGTTCGCGGCCAGCCTCAGCTCTCTCTCTCTCTCTCTCTGTCTCTCTCTATCTCTCTCTCTGTCTCTCTCTCTCTCTCCTTAGTGAGGCCCTCCGCAACTTCTTGAGACCCGGTTTCAAAATAAAGTATAAAAAATAGGGCCAGGGGTGTAGCGCGGAGGTAGAATGCCCCTGCGTTCAATCCCCGGTACCGCAAAAAAAAAAAAAAAAAAAAATTACAGAGCAGAAAGACTGAAAAAACCTGGATCCTTTAATGACTTTAGAGCTACTCTGGTAGCCCTGCCTATTTCTGGGCTTTCTTAAGTGCAAGAAAAAAAAAAAAGCCGGGCGTGGTGGCGCATGCTTGCTATCCCAGTACTTGGGAGGCGGAGACCGGAGGATCTGGGTTCGTGGCCAGCCTCAGCTGCTTAGTGAGGCCCTCCGCAACTTCGTGAGACCCGGTTTCAAAATAAAGCATAAAAAATAGGGCCGGGGGCGTAGCGCGGAGGTAGAACGCCCCTGGGTTCAATCCCCAGTACCGCAAAAAAAAAAAAAAAAAAAAAAAAAATATATATATATATATATATATATATATAAACCTTTATCTTATTTAAGGTTATCTTATATAGATTTACTGTTATGTATGACTAAACCAAATCCAAATATAATTTTTGAATAATAACTAACCCAATGCCTTCACATAATAAGTAGGGTTCAACAAATGAAAGCTGTTTTTATTTTTCTCCTGTTTTAGCTCTTCATAGTTAATCAAGTAACTACTCTGTGTTTCATTTCTTCATCTATAGTGTGATAATATTTACCATGTCTGTGAGCTGGGTTATTGTGGGGACCCAATAAATTTCTACATAATTATACAGTAGTATTGCTATTATTTGTGATTCTGGGGGTTGAACCCAGGGGCATTCTACCACTGAGCTATACCCCCAGTCCTTTTTGCTTTTTATTTTGAAACAGGGTTTCACTAAGTTATCACATGGCTGGCCTCAAACCCATGATCCTCCTGAATCGGCCTCCTAAGTACTGGAATTATAGGCATGTGCCATGGTACCCAGCTATACAGTATTATTATTAAAAATCGGTCATAAACCTGCACTCCTAGGATCTAATGAATTTCTACATAATTATACAGTATTATTAATAATAATCCTTCATAAGCCTGTCCTTCCTGGTCAAATAGTCACTGCTTGTTTTAGGGAAAGAAATCTAGCAAAATGACAAATATCAACCAAGCACCACCATAACTGGTGTTCTTATAACAACACTATCATCATTACTATTTTTTCACTTTCTTTGTGTCAGTTGTATGGACAAGACCCATAAAAAGCCATACCTCAAAGCAAAAAGGTCTCTGACCACACAAAAAGGCTTAGAAACCACAGTTAAAACCACAGCTAACGTGCTGCACTTTCACAATGACACTGCCCATGGAACCCCTTAGATGAACTAGAAACTAAGAAGATACTGCCCCCAGAACACAGTTTAGACAAACATAAATCTCTTCCTTTTCACACGGTGTTCTCAGAAAAATGCTCTGATTGGCTGGGAATTTTCAGAATGTTGTAGGAAGCTTTTGGAACACAAGTTAGCTTTCCTTCTGATTTGGGTTTGTACATCATCTTCCAGCACAACTAACTACAAGTGATTCCTACTCATAATAACTAGAAAGTTAACATAAGAAAACATAGGAATATTTTAATATTTAATTTACCACGACAGGTATGACCATTAAATTGTAATCATAGCTGGTAAGGTTGTTGAGAGATGAAAGTAATCATGTTACGTTGACTCCTGAATACTAAGTACAATGATACATATCCTATGTTATTCAATAAGCAACTGTTGGCAGTCAAAGAAAAGCCCAAACAAAAGCATATCCATTAAGTTATGGACATTTTCGCAGGAATTCAAGCTTGCTTCTCAGTGACAAAGTTTCTTTGGTTCAAATATCATAGGTGTTTCCAGAGGCTTTAACTGTGATGAATGCCACTCAAATGGCTCCAAGAAGCCTTACCTGCCATGCTGTACAGGTGCAGTAGTGTTTGCACTGATTGGTGCAGGGCAAGAAGAGGCAGGTTGCCACTGGTTGCCCCGAGAGGTAGATGAACCAATGGTAATGGGTGAGGTAGCAGGAGATGAATTGCGATTGGCTGAAATGTAGGGACTTGTGGGGTCACTACTTCTACCAAATGAAGCACTGCAAAATAGCACACAGTCACTTTCTTCAGGACATGCTGCTCACCCACCATTTCCCAGCACCACCTTCCCACCCAGATTGTGCACTTAAAAGGAATGTAGACCAAAGAGAGGATATGACAACTGGGAAGTGGAGTGATCAACTCCAGCTGAAGCTGGATCACTGGCAGCAAGCAGGCAATCATCCAAGAGTGAAGCAATCAGCCCTCTTTTAAGGATGATCGTTTAGTCAATCATCCAAGAGTGAAGGAATGTGAAAGAAGAAAGATGATATTTAACAAGGAAAAGCAAGAAAGTAGAATGTATGATAAGAGTAGAAGCTAAGAAAGGAAAATAATAGGAAATAGAATAAATCTGTTAGAAAAAATAAGTCCCAACAAACCCAAGGCAAAAAATCATGCAACTCCAAATGTCTACCTGATATAGAAGTAGCACTGCAAAAGCCAAAGTAAGACCAGGGAATTTGGAGAGGTTTTAGAAATTTAAAATTAAAAAGTGGAGAGAAGTAAAGAAGCACTGTGAAAAATGACTTTGAGAACTACAGTTACTTAGCTGAAAGCAAAAATGCCTTTGGGAAAATTTAAAGTTTTAAGTCTAAAAAGTAATACTGTATGGGCAATAAAAGGCGACTTTTCTTGGTTTCAATTGAAGATAGGTAAGAACCATCTCAATTGCAGTAAAAAAATCATTTGGGTTGGAATTTTTAAAAATGCTTCCTGACTATAATAGTAATGAGACACAGACACTTGAGGCTGTGATTTTAAAAAAAGCTATAAAGCCTTCTCCGGAAAAGAGGCCTTTTATGAGGTCATGTGAAATGAATTCCTGCCTATAGACAAGAGAGAATGTAGAAATTGGAAAGTATACCCAGGTTTGGCAAGCTAGGGAATGACACATATCTACTGGCACTTTCTTTTTAAAGTGGTGATGGTATATAATGCTTTCTTCCTGAAAAGATCCTAAGACAGGATTTTATAAAATCAAAAAGTTCTTTAGGGTTACAGAAGATGAGCTTTGGAAATCCAAGGTTATAAAACAAGTTATAGATCTCTTCTCAAAAAGTGCTCACATAATTAAGCACACTTTCCATCCTAAACAGAAGCAGCCCTTCCCTCCTCTGTTCACTGTAACTTTGCCATCTATCAAACCAAATGCCACTGAACCCATTTGCTGATGATTTGGATCATGAAAATCAACAAACTCACCACAAAATACCCATGCCTGGAAACTAAATTAACAGCTTTCTTTCTTAGATCTAGGATATTACTCTCTGAGAAAAGTTTTCTTGATCTTGGATTCAACTGTAAGGAATAATAACATATCTAGGTAAATGAAGACCTTTGCCTTTAAGACAAATAGGTGATAGCTTCATAAAGACAAAACCACACAGTCTGTATGTACAATGAAGAATCAGTGAGATCACTGAACCGTACGTGTATACGTTCAAAGTTGAGCCCTTTCTTATAGGATGTATCTGCAGAAGTGAAGAATATTAAAAGGCAACAGTGGCTGTTTCTTTTATAGTTAAATTTCCTGCATTCTGACATTAACTGACAAGAGTCTTCCTGTCAAATGAAATTAAGTTTTGATCCCAAACAGCTAATCTGCTCATATAGTCTATGGCCAAAGCTCGTTTCTAAGGTAGCTAATCAGTCATCTAGAAAACTTAATGTAAAAGGCATGAAGAGGCAGTGTGAAGGGTTAAGTGGAAGTGAAGAAAGAATTCAAGTAGGCAATGAAAAACAGATTCTTCCACATCAGCAGCAAAGTTCAAATTAAAACATTAGGTATATCTTGTAGCTGAATGGTTCTGGCAGAGGTGCTTTGCTTGCTGGCTAATATGTGGCAAAGAAAATAACTGCAAGAAAGGGAATATAGGTGAGAAAAGAAGAAGGAAACCCATGTACCTTCTCTGCACCAAACTTGCGAGTTTCACATCTTGATGGATCTGAGGGCCATTAAAGTCATAAAAAAAACAAAAACTCAAGTCCCTAAATTAATAGGCTTCAATATGAAACTTCTTTAATGCAATAAAAAATTGTTCCCATTTTCCACCCTGCACCACCCTATAGTGTCCCTCCCTTCCTCCCCACAAAAATATAACTTGAGATGAGAACTACTCTAGTTTTAGCAAAAAGGAAATCCAGCTACTGGACAAGGGTGTTTTAAAGTCTTGTCCAGAGATTACAAAAAGTCACTTCTGATTGAAGACTTTAATAGGACTGAGAGGACGGGGTTTATTTATAAAGTCAGGAATTAGCTTACTTTCAGTTATTAAGAGAACAAATTAATTTAATTTAGTCAAGATGTTAATCCCAAGAAATCTAAAAGCAATCATTTGTTGATTCATTTTTGTGATGCTAATTTGATATAAAAAGGCATGCAATTATTATCCATATTCCCATGTCCAGAGTAAAGCAAAATCATCTCCACCCCTTTGTGCCTGATACCTTTTCAAGTAGGTTGATACATAGGTGGAAGGAGCAATTGTCTGTGGGGTTTCATTTCCCTTTGCTTCATCCCTCCACAGCTGCCGGGTATAGGAACCACTCCTCACTAAATTAACAGCTGACTCTCTGTAGAGACATTAAAAAAACAAAACAAAACAAATAAAACACTTATTCCTTCATAAGATTTGTCTATGATACAGTGAAAACAGGGAGAGAAGAGCCAATAGCAAACTGTAGCATGACTAAAGAAATAAACACTTTCCAGTGATTATGTTTTATATACCTATTTTCTGTACAGACAGAAAATGAGTATTACTATCTGTTTTCTTCTATCAACTTCAAAGCCAACTGATGTCAACAAGTATCAAATTCCTCATATCAAAGATCCTTCATGCTTTTGTAATGAGCAGTCACTTTTGTTCCTCATTTAAAAAGCACCTTGTAATCAGTTCCTCAGAGTATGTTGCTCATAAGTTAAGCAGAAAAGGGATTGGTGAAAGAGATGAAGTCTTTTGCCATGGAAAGAAGTACTACAGAAGGGGAAAGGGAACAAAGTCTTGTTAGGAGCCACTATAGTATTATAAATGAGAAGGCATCAAGGAGGTGGCTGTGGTAGGCCTTTGGATCCACAATTGATAACTCAGGGTCTTTATTGGAAAGGATACTGGTCTCCATGCTTCACAAGTTTCCCTAGAACAGTCCTTCTCAAACTTTAATGTGTATTTGAATAACCTAAGGATTTTTTTGTAAATGAAGATTCTAATTCAGCAATGCTGAGATGAAGCCCAAGATTCTGTAGTTCTAACATGCTCCTAGGTGATGCCAATACTACTGGCTGGAGGACCACCCTTGAGAAAGAAGGTTCTAGATCAGGCTTTGCCCTGAGATACAGCAATATTTAAAAATCCCTATATTCATTTTTTTTTTTTGGTACCAGGGATTGAACCCAGGAGCATTCTACCTCCGGGCTACACCCCCAGCCCTATTTTTTATTCTTTATTTTGAAACAGGGTCTCACTAAGTAGCTGAGGCTGGCCATAAACCCGCATCCTCCAGTCTCAGCCTCCCAAGTACTGGATTACAAGCATGCGCCACCATACTCTGCTTATTCATTTTAAATGATGAGAAAGACTTTACATTTTATCTACTTACAAATTAGAAGTTGATCAATTCAAGTAAAAAATATTTTTAGTGTTTACTATGTAGTAAGCAGTGTGCTAGGCACTAGAGGTTTTTCAGTCACCAAACAGACATAGACCCAACCTTTACAATGCCTGCTGGGAAACTAAAACTAAAATGTCCTACAGACAGAAACATTTAGGGGAGTTAGAATTGAAAGGGTGAAGGACTGGCAAAGCAAGGGAGTCAGGGGTGGGAGGTATTCTAAGCAGAAGGAACAGATAATTCAAAATGTACTAAGGATACCTATGGAAAAAAGGCAGAGGAGTAATGGTCATGGGTTCACTATGCCCAGAAGAGCTAAAGGAAACCACTTTTTGGTCTGTATTATGATTACCTGTTCTCCTTTTCTTCAATGTCACTTGTGCTGTTGAGCCTCCGGGGTGCTAGTGAACTAAAATAGCTTTTGTTTTCTCTTTCCTATAAAATGAAAACAAGTAAAGTACAGGAAAGGTATAATACCAACACAACATTTTGGGGGTAAAAAGGCAGGGCCTAATATATCTACATAATCTTATGTCTGGATTCAACACAAATTCCATTTTGAGTGGTATTGCAAAAGATTAGTTTTCAAAGGCTTATTCCTAACTTTCCTCCATTAAAACCCTGTATGTACGGAAATAATTCCCATGAGAAAAGTAAGGATGATTCAATAAAGAAAATAGTAGCACAAATTACACAAAGCAGAAGCCCTACCAAGAGAGACAGGGAGCCTTGGAAAAGCCACAGAGAGCTCTACTCTAATGTTCTTGATGAAATAAGCCTGATTTAGTTTCCAGCATATCTTTTCCTTGAAATGTAGCATCATTAGGAACATGTACAGCAAATATGTGCAGAGCTAATTCAACCAATATGCCTCACCCCTTCCAGTGGTCTCCAGACGTGCAAAACAGAACAAGAGGAAGTCATGGCCCCAGAGAAGACTGCTAGGTGAGCCCTATAAAATCTGGACCCAAATTCATCTCCGATGAATACACAGATAGAACTATTTGTGAAGTAGCCTGATCATACTTCTAGGAATAAAAAAAATTACAATTTTAAAAAATTTTTTCTAAGTTCTAATGTGCCTGGGCTTCATTGGGATTCAAAGCCCAGGTAAGGAACTTTGCTTCTAAACATCAAAAGAGTTAAGTTTCTGGTATTGGTTCAGAAGAACCATTTGGGCCATATTCAATTTTCTCTGGTCCTATTTTGCTCTAGGTAAGAGGGTAAGAAGAAAGAACATAAGGTAAGCCAAAAGGGAAAGCTATATTTAAAGTCTTTTTTTCTTCTTCTTTTTTGGCCACGTAAATAATAGCAAACAAATAGCTACTTGATTATACTATAAATGTACCTAGCTTCCTTTAAAGACTTTATACTTCCACAATCAACTCAGAGTCTAGAAAATATTTTCACTTGTCCCCAAGATTGAATTTTCATCAAAGAAAACTGCCTTGGGATTCTCCCATACCCTGCTCAAACTGCACCTTATCTTTGTTGTCCAGCAGAGAAGAGATGCGAGGGCTTGACGAGGAGCGATAGATGGAAGAGCCTCGGTCCCTTAGAGTGTCCCTGGAATTGGCCACTTCACTCAGCATGTTGTGGCTGCCAGTTTTTTTGAGTCCCAATCTCCATGAAGAAGGAGATTCATCTTTGGCCTCTTCTGGCTTGTTAAAGAGGCTGGAGGAGAACTATGAAAGAGAAAACAAAGAAAAGAAAAAGAAAGGCACTGGTGATTCATTCTGTTTCAGCCTATTTGCTTTTTCCACACTTAACAAAGGTCAATGAGGCAACATAAGGCAGAGAACCAGAAGAACAAACACATGGCAGGCTTTCTGCCAATGTGCCCTCCTCACCTGGCTGATGCTAATCACCTCTCAAAGCTCTCTTTCTCCCTAAGCCAGAAATAGCCTCAGATTCTTAGCATAGTGCTCCTCCCTGGCAGAATTGTTTTTGAGAAATAAAACAACCTTTGCTCTTCTTATGCAATTAGTACTGACCTGGAGCACCAGGAGGTTGAGTTCCAGTGATACATCTTCTCTAGACTCACTGGGTAACTGAAAATAAGATACTTCACTTCTCTAGGGCTCAACATGCTCATCTGTAAAATGGTGATAATGAGCTTAATTCCTCCATATAATATGTGGAGTCTGAAAAAACAAGATGAACTAATATATAAATATGTTTGAAGGTACTGTATGTGATCAGTTGATTTAAATTAATACTAAGAAAAATACTAGAGGCCACTCCACACGAATTCTAAGAAAACAATTTATTTGATGTCAGGCAGCAGCAGTTTCAAGAATTTTAGATTTCATTGATCACAAAATATAAAAGCAAAAATTTAGAGGTCAAAGGGCTGCTAACTTTTTTATATTTCCTCGAGAAACCATCTTTCAAAAAGATGAGCTCACTATCACTACCATTACATTAAAAAGAAGAAAGAATTTTTAATATCAGAAAAGAAAGTTTCAGCCTTGGGGATATAGCTCAGTGGTAGAGCACTTGCCTACCATGTACAAGGCCCTGGGTTCAATCCCCAGCATCAAATTGTGGGGGGGGGGCGGGGAGCTTCATGAAAAGCTTACATTGTCTTTAATTAAAAATCAGTAAAACATCATAGACTAGAATTAGCCTAACAACCAGTTGAGCATATAATTTGTCTTTGGAACACCAGCCAACGGCCCGTTCCTAGGGTCTGGGGACCTTTGCAAGAAGGTTTGGGTCTTTCTCCCAATACCAGGTCCTCATTACTGCCTGACAGTAAAAATGCAATACAAACATTAAATCACTCATCTCTAACTCATACTCAGATTTACTCTTTTCATCTATCATCTGAACATATGCCTTTATGTACTCCTTCCTTTTTATAAGCTACCCTGATTCCAAGGGAAATCTTTCCCCTTTCCCAATATTACTTTAGGAAAGAGTAAGTATTGTATATGTTTATATATATTTCTAAATTTAGCATTTTTCTCTTTAAAAAAAAGTAGGAAGTCTGGTCACTCTTAAAGGCAGTGACAGAGTCGGGTAGACCCTGTTTCAAAATAAAAATAAAAGTAGGGCTGGGGGTGTAGCTTAGAGATAGAATGCTCTTGGGTTCAATCCCTAGTCTCTCTCTCTCTCTCACACACACACACACACAGAAGTGACAGTACATGAGGTACAACTAAATAACTGGGTAATGAATGAGAACTGCATTCTATTTGAAAACTGATGATTCACAATGATGCTTCTGGGAATAAATAAGTAGCCAGAACTGTTCCCTTGTTTCCACAGGAATACCTTAAGTCCATATTTCCAATTAATGAGGAACTAAGAAGATCAATAAGCTAATATCTCTAAAACCAGAACTTTTTCAATAATTCCATTCCAAATAATTCAGATTAATTATTAATATATATATATATATATTTTTTTTTTGCGGTACCGGGGATTGAACCCAGGGGCATTCTACCTCCGTGCTACACCCCCAGCCCTATTTTTTTATACTTTATTTTGAAACCACGTCTCACGAAGTTGCAGAGGGCCTCACTAGGTAGAGAGAGAGAGCTGAGGCTGGCCGCGAACCCAGATCCTCCGGTCTCCGCCTCCCAAAGTACTGGGATTACAAGCGTGCGCCACCACGCCCAGCTAATCTTGGTATTAATTTTACACTTTGTAGAGCTGGGTCATCATTCAGCTGTTTCACTGACTAGAAGCCTATAGATTCTTGAGGCCTGCATAAAGCTGTAGCAGGAAGTTCCTCTGGAATTTCAACAAGTTCTTTCTACTCCTGTCCTTTATCCATCATAAAGTATAAAGACTTTACTCATGAAAGTAAAGTTTTAAAAAGAAATAGAAAAAGAAGAATAGTCATCAAAACAGTTCTGGATGCTAGATATCTTCCTAGCCCAGTCTAAACGTTACATAGAGTTATCTTAACTTTGGATAAGAAGAAAACAGGAAGTGACAAATTTTTTTTTGTCCCAGACTACTCTATCCTATGTTATCTTAAGACATTTGTAGCCAAATTTGTTTGGTGATGGTTTTATACTTTTTTGGGGCAATGTTATGGACCAAATGTCTGTATCTCTCCAAAATTCATATGTTGAAGCCCTACCCCGAGAGTGACTATATTTGGAGATGGAGCTTGTGAGGTAAAGGTTAAATGAGGTCAACACAGTGGGGCGCTACTACACAGGACTGGTGCCTTTATAAGGAGAGGAAGAGGCACTAGAATTCCCTCAGGGTACCGTGTTAGGACATAATAAGAAAGCAGACATCTTGAGGGCCCTTATGAGGAACTGAATCATCCAGTGCATAGATTTGGGAATTCCCAGCCTCTATCTATTGCTTAAACCACACAGACTGTGGTATTTCATGAGAGCAGAATAAGATGGGCAAGAATGTATCTTTATTGTTTTGCAAGAATATGTCTTTGAGACCTTCCTAAATGTGTGCTATTGCAGTAGGGTGAAAAATTATACCCAAATTAATTCCAAAGTACTCACTCTCCTAGCAGAAGAGGCAGAGAAGGTGTTCTGAGCTGGTGCTGGTATCTGCTCCGTGATACTACTCTTGCTTTCAGAGTTGGAATGGTTGACAGTGGCTTCTGGCTTTTTATCTGTTATTTAAGACAAGAGAAGCAACAAGTGCAAGCATGAATATCTTATCTTTGTGTGTATATGTGCTTTTGTGCCCACAGAAAAGGTTTGCTCATTATCAAAACAGATTACTAAGGCCATGTAATGCCTGGACTCAAACTAAGATGAACTCTTTGGCAACTGTGAACACAAGAAAATAAACTCAATGATATTCCCATGTTGTAGACTCCAACTGTGATTTCCAGATGAAAACTTAAAACTGTCTCTACATTATTAGTTATATAAAAAAATTCATCAGTAACTAATTAGAAGAATCTACTCTCTGTTTTGGGATTGCTGGGCAGGAAAAAAAAAACAAAAAAGTATAAGATAGACCTTGCTTTCTAGGTAATTACAATCAAGAGAAAGAAATAAGATGCATAATAATAACAACACAGGATCATATATAATTCAGGTGTTAAACTAGTTTATTCAGGTCAACAAGTGTTGTAGGATTTCAGAGAAAGGGCAAATCCTCTAAGGGAAGAAACAAGAATAGCTATATTAGCCAGGGTTCCACAGAAACAGAACCATGGAGGAAGCTGGAAGGCAGTGCTGACTGGCAGGTGGAGGTAGAAGAAAGTGCATGAGTAATGGCTCAGAAATCAAAGCAATACATCTGATGGTCAGCAAATTAGCCAGACTAATTAAGTAATGGGTATTCTTAAGGTTACTATAGGAAATAAAGGTAGAAAGGATTATAGAGGATGCAGATTAAGCTACAGAATTTTAGTAACTGAACTCACATAGCATCAATGGGTGGTCCATCTCAGTGGGGTCATCAATCAGAAAGCTTGCCTGTCTTGTTTACTGCTACATACTAAATAGCACAATCCTTTATCTAGTGGGTATGGTTCTGATCTGTATATTCTGGAAACAGACCCAGAGTAACCTACCCATGAATTATATAACAATTCTAAACCATACCCTGTGTGATACTGGCCAAGTTATTTATCATATTCACTCTACTTTCTCAATGATTCTTGCCTTACATAAGTTGTTACAAAGATAAAAGATACTGTTTTAAAAGTGCATAGCTTCATGTCTGGCTGTAGAAAGTCTCTTGTGTTATTACTAATGTTATTATTTTTGTGGTTATTGTAAATATACAAGGCATTCTTTAAATACTATCTGGATATCTAGTCCCAAATGTCCAGCTTACTAGCCAATGTGACAGATTATTACAGTAAAAGCTCCCACAAACCATGCCTCTCTGATTCCATACCCTTGTAAAGCCTTCTTATACTGACTCTGGTCTTGGCCAGGTGACTTGCTATGGCCACTGCAACATTAGCAAATGTAACATATCATGGCAACCACCAGAAAAGTAAGTAACGCCACCCAGGACCAGCAATCCTCCCAGGTGATTTACCAACTGACTACACAGGGATGCATAGGCAGTACTAACATGAGGAGATACAAGCCACTCAGCGGACAGACTCCTTCCCAAATTGCCAATTCATAGAACTGGGTACACTTAAAGAGTTATTGTTTGAAGTCACCAAGTTTGGAGATGGCTTATTATGTAGCAATAGGTAACTGATACACAAAATATTTAAGTAAAATAAATAAAAGAGGAAAAATAGAAACTCTAATAAAAACTCTTATATTCACCTCAAAATATAATTAATATTTTTTCTGGTTAGATCTCTTTATTTTATTTTTAAATTGTTTTTATACTTTTATTGGTGCAATCTAACTATAATTAATATTCTTTACTACAACATATTTATGTAAGACACATGAAAGCTATCATTTTATGAGGTTGTATCTGTGGATCTTTAAAAACAGGATAAATGCATTCAACAAATATTTGTTAGTACATACATATGTGACAGGCAACATTTGGACAGATTCAGGTGTAATCCACTTCCATGCACTCTTCCCACATATTTACTAAGCACCTACCATCCAGAAGGCCCTGGGCTAGGAACTATGGCACAGAGAAAGATGAGCAGTAAACATAATACTTTCAAGTGCTTCTAAAGCTTGCCAGTGGGGGAAGAGCAGAAGGGAAGAGAGAAAAACAGAATTCAAATACTAAGCAGGGGAAAAATAATATAAAAGAAGTTCAAACAAGTAGCTACAGGAATCAGAGGAGGGAAGAAAACCATGTATCTATATTATGTAGGGCTTCATAAAGAACACTGATTTGAACTGGGGTTTGGGATATGACTAAAATTTTAGTTGGCAGAGAACTACAGGAATGATCAGGGGAGCTTGCTGGAACCATCTGGCTCTGCCCACACCAGGCTGGTGAAACTGCTCTCTAGGATTACTAGTGACTTCCCAACTGCTGTATCATCCTTGAGCTCTCCCTTCTCACTACGGCGCTGGCTTCTCTGAGGCAGAAATACATACCCTGGCTTTTCCAACCCCTCTGATCAGACCCCTCCTTGCCTCCTTTACTGATTCTTTTTCACTTACTTCCACCTCATTTCCTAAGCACAGGAGGTGCCAAGATTCTTTATCATAGCACTTTTCTCTCCCTGAGGGAATCTCATCCTTTCCCACAGTTTTACTTTTCTCTTCATACACAGATAATTTCCACTGGTCTCCTACTACTCTGAGGAGTTTCAGACCAAAGTCAGGAGCTCAGGTGTGCTAGCTATGAAACCTAACCCACCTAACCTACTGTGTCTATTTCTCATTCTAAAACGTGGTGATAATGACGTATACCCCAGAGTATGGTTAGGATTAAATAAAATGTTTAAATGTATTGCAAAGTAAAATGCACTACACAGATATAAAGTTTTATTACAATTCCCTGAACTAGATGTAATCTTTCTTACTAGTGAAAACCATTCACTGCATTTATCTCTCTCACATGACATGTATTTTATTCATGCATATGCCTTCCTATTCCCCTACTAGACATATTCAACAAAAAACATTTAATGAATGTGAATGCCTGTCATGTGCCAGGTATTGTGCTGAGGCCTGTGAGTATAATAATAAACTCAGTGTTCCCAGCAAAAATGATGAGTGTGGGAACAGAAATAAGTACATGATGCTAGAGGGACACAAATAGGGGAGTAATAATCATGTGGCAGGAAAACAGGGAATGGGTCCATTCATTTCAGCTTCCTGCATGAGAAAAACCTAAGGAAAAGCTTTTTCAATTTGTTAGATACTATAGGTTCTAAGAGAACTCACTCAACAAGCATTTGATGGCCTGAGATGAATTCTAAGGCACGAATAAATATTCAGGGGCAGGAAAGCTCAGAGCATGTTTGAGGAAACCAAGCCATGCAATTTTGCTACAATATGTCCTTGCCTGTGTACAGCACTGGAAAGGTTAGCTGAAGCTAGAGTATGAAAGGCCTCTAGACACAGGATATGGGGTTGGGGACTTACTCTGCAGGCAAAGATGGAGTGAGGGAGGTGGTCATAGAAGTTTTTGAACAGAGGTGTCCCATGATCATAAGAGTGCTGTGAGTACTTTATTCTAATAGCAGTATAGAGGTGGGCCACATTGAACAAGACCTGAGGCAGGGGTATAAATCATGAAGCAAAGACAGTAGTTCAGGCAGTTCCCTCCCATTTTTCTAAAACCTTAGTAGCTAACAAAAGTGACATGGCATACAGCTACCCAAATATTAATTCCAGATAATATTTGGAGCCTACAATATGTGAGAACTCAGTAAATAATACAAAGGAAAAAAAGATGCACACTTATAAATCTTGTTAGGTTTTAAACTAGCATTTCCAGAGCAAGCTATGCCTGATTAATAATAGAAATTCAAGTCTCAATGAACATAAGGTTTTCTCCTATACTGCAAACTTAGCTGGTACCTATCTTCTCTATAGAACTGATGACCTCAAACTTCCTTTGGTGACATGACATTCAGATTGAGACATGAATGGCAGTATTTTCCCAAGATTGAGAGGAAACATGTCAAACCAGACTTCAGCAGAAGCTTGGGCCCAGACAACAGAGTGAGTTAAATGTCTTCATTATTGGTAGGCTGGCTATGGCAGAGTTCAGAGAAAAACACAAACTCTATTATAAACTTAATAGGCAACACTTTCCCTTCTAACTTGGTCTTCTATCTGGAAACATGTCATTTTATTGTGGACTCAAGTCTGAAAGAATAATGTGCCACCAAATGCAGGGTATGTGTGCTATAAAATCTTAGCTTATCATTACTTTCCAATTATCTATAAGAACTATTCTGTGGTAGTTGAACGTCTATTCAGTAAAATTCCAGTGTTTGCATGACTTTATAAATCCAAACCTATAGGCCAGTTTATAGCTTATTGGTCTGAGTATGTTCAGTACTTCAGTCTTACAGGTAGGATTCCTATCTTGTCAAATAATATGTTTAAGAAACTCCATATGAGCTGGGTGTGGTGGTGCACACCTGTAATTCCAGTACTTGGGAGGCTGAAACAGGAGGATCCCAGCTCCCCAGCTTTGCCTTCTCATTATGTAAAGTCCCTTCAAAATAAAAAAATAAAAAGGGCTGGGGGTGTAGCTCAGAGGTAGAATGTCCTTGGGTTCCATCTCCAGTACCAGAAAAAAAAAAGAAGCTCCATATGATGTACAGTCATTCCTCCTTACCTGTAGGTTCCACATCCATGGATTCAACTAACCATGGACTGGAAATATTTTTTAAAAATTGCACCTGTCTGAACATGTTCAGATTTTTCCCTTGTCATTATTCCCTAAACAATACAGAGTAACAACTATGTACATAGCATTTATATTGCATAAGGTATAATAAGTAATACAGAGATGACTTAAAATATACAGGAGGGTGTGCATAGGTTATGTGAATACTGTGCCGTTTTATATAAGGGACTGGAACATCTAGGTATTTTGGTCTCTACAGTAGTCCTGAAACCAATCTCTTATGGATACTGAGGGATGACTGTATATGATATCAGTAAGAATCATAAAGGTAAATGTGATTTTGTTCCTTCCTCAATGCCCCAATCAGGAACTGAAAGAAATAATAATGAGAAGGAAAGCTGGGCATGGTGGTACAAGCCTGTAATCCCAGTACTTGGGAGGCTGAGACAGGAGAATTGCAGGTTTGAGGCCAGCCTCAGCAACTTAGTGAAACCCAGTTTCAAAAAAAGGACTGGGGTTGTAGCTTGGAGGTAGAATGCCCCTGGGTTCAATATCAAGAGAGAGAGAGAGAGAAGGAGAGAGATTGATTTTAGAATTCTGTTTAAAGAATCAGACTAACCCAAGAAGTACTAAATGCAAATTTTTACCAGTTCATTAAAAGTACTTGACCCAAAGTGCCTACACAAGATCTCTGCCTCTGGAATCTGGTCTCTATGCTATCTACCAATCCAAGGTCAGGACAGTTGGCTCCTTCCCACAAACATTCTCTGTGCATCATATCATATGGTTGCATGGAAACTGGCAGCTATATCCTAACATAGCCCACAGCTTTAAAACCAAGTGGCCACTAGCAGTTTGATTTCCTATCTTTGAAAACTAAACTTCGAACTCTGTTTTGAAGCTGGGCATGGTGGCACACACTTGTAATTCCAGTACTTGGGAGGCTGAGACAGGAGGATGGCAGGTTAGTGGCCACCCTCATCTACTTAGTGAGACCCTGTTTCAAAAATAAAGAATAAAAGCCAGGCATGGCAGCACATGCTTGTAATCCCAGTACTTGGAAGGCTGAGACAGGAGGATCCGGGTTCGTGGCCAGCCTCAGCTATTTGGTGAGGCTCTCCACAACTTAGTGAGACCCTGTTTCAAAATAAAGAATAAAAAATAGGGCTGGGAGTATAAACCAGAGGTAGAATGCCCCTTGGTTCAATCCCCAGTACTGCAAAAGAAAAAAAAAGAATAAAAAATAGGGCTGGGGGTGTAGCTTGGAGGTAGAATGCCCCAGGGTTCAATCCCCAGTACCGCAAAACAAAACAAAAACTCTTTTTTGGAGCCCTTAGAGGCCTAGACAGCTCTCAATAACAAGCAATGAAAATGGAGAATCTTTGCTATGAACATCTTTGCATTACCTGTCTCCTTCTCGGTTTCTGACTCAGAAGCTTCATCTTCACCTTCCTCTTCCTCTGAACTGGAGCTGCTGGATTCTTTGTTTTCTTCCTCCATTTCTTGGGACTTAGGTGTCTCCTCCTCATACAGCATCTTCTCTTTGCTAAATTAAAGACATAGTTTGAATGTAATCCAGAAGTGATAAACCATTTTAATTTCACTGACAATCAGGTATAATAAGGGGAACAGATATATGGAGAAGCAATGGCAGAAACATATTCAAATTCGTCTTTATATTTTTGTGTTCTTCTGATTGTGTGTGCGTGTGTTTTTCAGACTAAAATTGATTTAATATTGACTTTGGAATATGACTCAGGGAAATCTGGCCTGTTCAACATACAGAAAAAAGGAAACCATGAATAGTGATAATGATGGGGCAGGTAAGTATTCAAAAACACAACTTAACAAATTTTTACTGAGTACTTATTACATGCCAGAAACCTTAGTGCTGGGCACTGAGGTGATGGTAAACAAAATAGACATGGTAGCTGAGGCTTACAGAACTTCAGTGTAGTCAAGGGAGCAGGGGGCACTAGGAACCCCCAAGCTAGGATAGAAGAAATGCTATATGCACAGTCTCAATTTCTAAGTGTAAAGCATTCACCTATCCTCAGTGTTTTCCCCCACATCAATGCTATCTCTTTGCCCCATAAAATTTCCCACACGTTTGAAGGCTATTTGTCTAAATTCAAACACAAGAGTTCCTTCACTATGTGGATTCTCAAGTTACGTATGTTACCTGCACAGAGCAAAGCCATCCCATTCCTCCAGCCTAAACGTCTTACTTCTTTTTTTTTTTTTTTTTTTTGCGGTACCGGGGATTGAACCCAGGGGCAGTCTACCTCCGAGCTACACCCCGGCCCTATTTTTTATACTTTATTTTGAAACCGGGTCTCACAAAGTTGCGGAGGGTCTAAGTAGCTGAGGCTGGCCGTGAACCCAGATCCTCTGGTCTCTGCCTCCCAAGTACTGGGATTACAAACATGCGCCACCACGCCCCGCTAAACGTCTTACTTCTTAAAGAGTCCACTCCGCAACTTGCTGTTCAGGTCTGACTCAATGAGTTTATTCCGTGTCTCCTTTTCACTTCGAAGCTGAAAATTGAGAAAGGGAAGAAGCTATTGGTAAAAAATCAGCAGTATTGAAAAGAACCAAAATGGCACTGTCATTCTAAAGAAGATAGGACCAACACCAAAGGGAAAGATGGGAAACTAGAAAAAGAGAAAAATATCAGTTCAGTCTCCTTAGAAGAAAATGACAGAGGAAAATCCTCCTTCAAGGTAGAAAAGCCATTGTGTTAGTTTCAAGAAATCTGTTCCTTTCAAATACCTAAAACCAATCGTCCAAAAAAGCCTAGCTTCTGAAGGATAGAAAGCCAGCAGGAACTTGGAAAGAATTCTTTATGATCCATATACTGAAAGAAGTTGGCAACAGTTCTAAAGAAAACACAGGTACCAAATGAAATAAGCCCTTAGAGACAATGGTAATTGGATGCATAATCTAGATATTTCTAGTATTTCTATCCCTGGAGCCTAAAGTCATTCAAGGGACATGAATATGTCCTATTAATGTAGAATTGCTATTTAGTGAAGATATTATTCATGTTAAAAAACCTAACAATGCTGGGTAAAGGATGTATAATAACTCTTTATACAATTTTTGTAGCTTCTTTACATTTGAGTGTAAAAATTATTTCAGAATAAGAAGTTTTTAAAAAGTCTAACTATGCAAAGTATGCATCTTGTATTAAGAAGGCTGTTGCTGCTGTATAACAGTACTGAAACTGCATTTGGAAATTACTAGCTTTTAGTGATCCTAATTGCTCAACAAAGAAAACAAAATAAACTGTAAGTTGTTTCTGTGAGCTTTATGTATGTGACTGTCCCACTGACTGCTGAGATAACAAGAATCTCTGCTTTACCATCCAGACACAATGCCGAACACACCTGAGGCCAGATACAGTTGATTAATTTGTCCCATCAATGAACTATATAGTTCTTTGATTCAGAACTGCTCTATTTCCCACATTTGGCTTAGATTTAAGTTTGACTATCCTGTGCCACAGAACATACAAAGAAAAATAAAAACAAAGGAAAGCCAGTGACTTTTTTTTTCTGTCCTACTCTATAGTCATTGATCTTTATGCTCCTCACCCAAATCACTCATCCCTTTTATGGGCAGAAAATGTGACTTATCCACTTTTTTTTTTTTTGGTAGTGGTAGTACTGAGGATTGAACCCTGGACGTTCTACCTCCAAGCCACACCACCAGATCTATTTATTTATTTATTATTTTTATTTTGAAACAGGGTCTTGCTAAGTTGCTGAACTTGGCCTTGAACCTGCAATCCTCTTGTCTCAGCCTCCCAAATACTGGGATTATAGATATTTGCCACTCTGCCCTGAGACTTAACTCACTCTTCATCTGTATATTGGGGGTGGTTTTCTATTCTGCAGTCTATCCATGGGCACCATGTATATGTAGTTCACCTGTACTGCACTAAGCAGAATAGCACATACAACCAAAAGGACTGAATTCTGGATGTATCATGAATCTGGAATAAGTATGGATCATTGATCAAATACTGTCTAATACCAAATGACAGTTTTAGTATTGTGTCTTTAAGAAAGAAATATATTCATCTTTGTAATTAACATACTTTAGATAAAAATATCATTTTGTTCAATAAGAAAAAGGGAAAAACTATGAGAAGTCCTCTACTCTAGTACTCATTTGGGAAAAAAATACTGATTTGAACATAAACATTTTCTAGAACTCAAGGGTAATTATTAGGTGGTTGTTGTTTTTAACTTTCAGATGTTTAAAGGCTATCTTATAATGAGCAAACTTTAACAACGGTTTCTGGGATACCTTCTTCTAATAGACTCTTGATAGCTCCTGAAGGGAACAATGAATATCTCTGGAATGCAGATACATCCAGTTCAGCTCTCAACAGACATAACAAAAGCAGGCAACTTAGATACCCAATACGGACTGCAAACTGTTAGAACAGCTTTCAAAGCATCAACCAGAGACTCACCACATTCTGCTTCTTCTGGAGCATCTCCAAATGCTCCACAAGACCCTCATCAGCCACATCAAATGGTGTCTGGCCCTGGCAGAGAAAAGGGGCATCATGACCAATAGAAAACAGAAGTAGTGATCTATAACTTTATTTTATCAAGGCCTACTCAAAATTCACTTTCTGCTTTTGATTCCAATGATGTGTTTTGGATTTTTTCAGATTTGAGAATATTTACATATACAAAATTGGATATCTGGAGGATAGGACCCAAGTGTAAACACAAAATTCATTCATGTTTAATATAAATCTTATACATATAGCCTGAAGGTCATTCTATATGTTTGTAATAATTTTGTGCTTTCATGATATGGAATTTTCCACTTGGGATATCATGTCAACACTCAAAAAGTTTCAGATTTTAGAGCATTTCAGATTTCAAATTTTAAATTAAAGATGCTCAACCTGAAGCTGCTTCCATAATTAATCTACCCTACATTATGATAAGACTTCACCTGTCACAAAGGAAACATGATAAATAACAGTAAATCCACTGGGCGTGGTGGCGCACACTTGTAATCCCAGTACTTGGGAGGCGGAGACAGGAGGATCCAGGTTCGCGGCCAGCCTCAGCTACTTAGTGAGGCCCTCCACAACTCTGTGAGACCTGGTTTCCAAATAAAGTATAAAAAATAGGGCTGGGGGTGTAGCTCGGAGGTAAAACGCCCCTGGATTCAATCCCTGGTACCACAAAAAAAAAAAAATAGTAAATCCATTAAATACAGAGTTTCAAATTGTGTAGAGTAGTACTGAAATCGCCACACTATTTCTAATCCTTACTACCTCTTGGCAAATAACCAAGGGAAATACCTACTTGTAACTTATTCTAAAATGGTCTTAATTACAATGATAAATTCAATAAGCATTTTTAAAAATTCAAAGGGAAGCCAGGCATGGTGGCACACACTTGTAATCCCAGTACTTGGGAGGCTGACACAGGGGGATCACAGGTTCGTGGCCAGTCTCAGTTACTTAGTGAGGCCCTCCGCAACTTAGTGAGACCCTGTTTCAAAATAAAAAATTAAAAATAGGGCTGGGGGTGTAGAATGTCCCTGGGTTCAATCCCCAGTACTGCAAAATTAATTAATTAATTAATTAATTAATTAAAAACTCAAAGGGAGCTTCAGGGTTAAGATTAAGACACAGGATTCATCTCCCTATAAGTAAGAGGAGGGCAGATAGAGAGGTTCTCTTTTAGGAAACATCAGCTCAATTACAGGCCCTGACCTATAGTCTGAGAATGAAACCTGGATTAGGAGAGATGTGAGGCAGATCAGAACATCTACTAATTAAAAGTCCATGTCTCTGGATTCCTAGAAAATTAGGAGACATAGATGTATAGGAATTCCAGAACTTAAAGTGAGACTGAATAAGACTGTTTTCAACTAAAAATCAAGGATTTTTGTCTTTATAACTTTTTTTTTTTTTTGCAGTACGGGGGACTGAACGAACCCAGGGGCATTCTACACCCCCAGCCCTATTTTTTTATTCTTTAGTTTGAAACAGGGTCTCACTAAGTTGCAGAGGGCCTCACTAAGCAGTTGAGGCTGGCCATGAACCTGTGATCCTCCTGTCTCAGCCTCCCAAGTACGGGGATTACAAGTGTGCGCTACCACGCCCAGCCTCTTTATAACATTTTTTAATGACTCAATATAAATAGAGGGTTTTTTTTTCCAGGGTGGGGGGTACTGGGGACTGAACCCAGGGGCATTCTACTTTTGAGATACACCCTCTTTTTAAATTTATTTTTATTTATTTATTTATTTTTTTGAGGTACTAAGGATTGAACCCAGGGGCATTCTATCTTCAAGTTACACTCCAGCTCTATTTTTTATTCTTCATTTTGAAGCAGGGTCTCACTAAGTTGCTGAGGCTGGACTCAAACCTGCGATCCTCTTGTCTAAGTATTCTAAGTATAGGGATTACAGGTGTGTGCCACCACGCCCAGCTAGTACAGTTTTATTTTCATAGCAAACATATCTTCATGTTGATAACAGGAGTGGGGGCAGGGAGGTGGAGGGCAACACTGTAGCTACCAGTGATATATATTTCCCCAGAGTAGTCATTTTGTGATATATGTATTTCCCCAGAGCTGTCCATTGCCATGGGATAGACTTTAAGCCTTTTGTTCTAGAGACTCACCCACCAATCTCACTGCCCTTTTAGAGGTTCAAGCTCACTAACCAGCTTGTTCCGGATATCCATGTCACAGAGTGCTTCTGCCAGGATTGAGCAAGCCTCCTTCACTCCCCAGTGTGCTGCAGCATGGAGGGGAGTCCAGCCATCATGATCCTGAACATTGAGGTCATAGCCAGCCTGAATTAAAAGTCTACAAAGAAAATCCAAGATAACACATTTATCTCCTTGATTTTATACTTTTCTGGTTTTATACTTTTCAATCAAATTATCATCTGATTGGTAGTTCACACTTGGGGCCTGAACCACAGGGCCCTTTGATTATTTCTGCCCTCTAAGTCATAGCTTGGGTGATATATTTACTACTTTGAGTACCAATCATAGATGATCTTCTCTCCTGAAGATCATACATATGGTATTTCCTATACATATCTATGTTACACTACACAAGAGAAGTGCACAGATAGGTGTATTTCTAAGATTAACCAAAGCCTAATTCAATTAGCCAAATCATACAACTGTATTACAGGGTATATTTTCCATTTTCCAGGACAGGGAGGAATTAACAAAAAACAAGGCTTCAAATCTCTTCAGGACAATTACCAGCTATCTTTTTGGTTGGTCTTTCTGGGACATCATACTTTACTACAGAATCTCATACTTCTAACTCTGCAAAAGTATATGTATAGGGTTCTTGTCAACAATAAAGCTACAATCAAACTTGAATCCATATTATGCAAGAGTCAAGATATGACTCCTGAGACCCCAAATTGCACGGGGCTGGTTGAGGCCCTTTATCATGGGCCTCCAGATATCTTTCAAGAATTGAGTAAAGAATGAATGGCATGCTTGGGCAGAATGGAGTATAACACACTGCCACACCTACTAGTAACCCCGTATTAGGTGGAATATGAAACACTGAAAGAGTCCAGCAACAACTGCATATATGGTACCTTTAA
The DNA here is from genome assembly GCA_004027185.1 of Glis glis. Classification (NCBI taxonomy): domain Eukaryota; kingdom Metazoa; phylum Chordata; class Mammalia; order Rodentia; family Gliridae; genus Glis; species Glis glis. Next base: position 22,111 of record PVJS01008029.1, on the reverse strand, counting down.
CAACTCATGTGTTTGGAAAGCCTGTCAACATTAAGCACCAAGAACTACATAATGCATGTATGGGTGTAAGGAAAACTGGAACAAATAAAGTAGTAGAGTCCAAATCTCTCAGGTAAATTTGACTATCCTATTCCAGCTGGATACTGTACACTCAAGATCTGCAATGTCCCCAAAGAAATTATCTAAGTCAAAAAGGGGCTGGGCATGGTGGTGCACACCTATAATCCCAGTACTTGGGAGGCTGAGACAGGAGGACCATAGGTTCAAGGACAGCCTCAGCAATGTAATAAGACTCTCAGCAGCCTAGCAAGACCCTGTTTCAAAATAAAAAATAAAAAAGGGCTAGGGGTATAAGTCAGAAGTAGAATGTCCCTGGGTTCAACCCCCAGTAACTAACACACACACACACACACACACACACACACACACACACACACACAAGATCATAGTTCTGTCCTGTATTACAGGTCACAAAAGTAGTTGTAGGGGAATTAATGACCATTTCATAGTTCTGGAAGAGGTCAGTGGACCTTAATTCTGTTTCACATCATACATGTCAATGAGAAGCCAGGGGATGGTATGAAAGAGGGAAACCACCCATGGAGGAACACCAGCAAAATATGAAGAACAAGCCGGGCGTGGTGGCACACGCTTGTAATCCCAGTACTTGGGAGACTGAGACCGGAGGATCTGGGTTCACGGCCAGACTCAGCTAGTTAGTGAGGTCCTCTGCAACTTAGTGAGACCCTCTTTCAAAATAAAGAATAAAAAATAGGGCTGGGGGTGTAGCTCGGAGGTAGAATGCCCCTGGGTTCAATCCCCAGTACCACCTAAAAAAAAAAAAAGTGAACAACAACAACAACAAAAAATGCTCAAACATAACATCAACAAAAAAGGAAAGAAACTACAGTTGAAAACCGAATTCCCCCTCTGTTTCCAAAACTCATCTCATCTCCTCCCAGTAAACCAAACTCCTGATGGACACAAATGGACAATACCTGAGGACTTCAGAGTAGCCCTTGGCAGCAGCCACATGGAGGGCTGTGGCCCCGGAGCGAGCCTGCCTCACATCTTCTATTTTCCCACTGTTGAGCCACTGGCGGGCATCCTGCAACATCTGTTGCTCTTCTTCCTTTCTTGACTGCTCTAGATCAACCCCTACAGAAGCCAGATACCAGATAGCCAGCATTACTAGCACTCCATTTAAGTGTGACAGGATATTTTTCTTAGATTCAAAATATCATAAATATAACCACAAATAACAGTTTAGTTATCAAGTTGGAGATTCATTAAATTTAGAAGAGCAATGGTGTCTGTACATACATTAGTGGTCTTACTATTAGGGTTAAATCATTAAGCTAAATAAATATTATGCGATAAAGAGCTATTAAGGGAACATGCCTAAAATCATTTTCAATAGAACATAAAAATCAGAGGAGACATTATTTTTACTTTATAATATGTGTGCAAAGCTATAAACTTCAAAGTGTTTTTATATTTTGTGTGATTTTGGTTTCCCAACAGTCCTTTGAGATAAATATAATATCCCCATTTACCAAATGAGAACGTAAACACAAACGTTAGATGCCTTGCTCAAGGCCACAAAACACATTAGTGACAGGGCTGCCACCAGAACTCTGATACCCTTGGTCCCTGTCTGTTTTTCTTTTCCACTCACTACACTGTAAGATTGGTATCAAAAATCTTGGTTTCAGGTATGACACACTTTAAAAAATGAACTAGCTGGGTATGGTGGTGCACGCTTGTAATCCCAGTACTTGGGAGGCTGAGACAGGAGGATCGCAGGTTCAAGCACAGCCTCAGCAAGTAGTGAGACTCTCATTAACTTAGCGAGACCCTGTTTCCTAATAAGAAATAAAAAATCGGGCTGGGGATGTAGCTTGAAGATAGAATGCCTCTGACTTCAATCCCCAGTACCACACAAAAAGAATAAAAATAAAAATAAAATAAAAAATTAACTACCTCTGAAGCTGGTTTCCATATGTGGGTAAATACAATGACCTGAAGCTATATACAGTAATCTAGAGATGAGTAGGTGATCTACAGTTTAAAAAAACAAAACAACTGCCGGACATGGTGGCGCACGCTTGTAATTCCAGTACTTGGGAGGCTGAGACAGGAGGATCGCAGGTTTGCGGCCAGTCTCAGATACTTAGTGAGGCCCTCCACAACTTAGTGAGACCCTGTTTCAAACTAAAGAATAAAAAATAGGGCTGGGGGTGGAACTTGGAGGTAGAATGCCCCTGGGTTCAATCCCAGGTACCAAAAACAGAAACAACAACAACAACAACAAAATCCTTGTCTATTTCAAGGGAATGTAGAATGTAAAAGCCTTATGGAGGAACCCCAAGAATCCCTTCCTTTAGCCAACAACTCTCTGATATCTATGCCAGCGAAGAGGGGCTGAGGTGGGGCATTCCTCATTATATGAAATGTCCCAAATACAAACATGCCCATTCAAAGAGTTTTATACTCAATAGCAGTCTACATCTATGCTTGGTCTGCTTCCTTTCAGCTCTTAAATGAAAACCTGTGAACAACCTAGGAATTATCCTTTTGATCTGGGGAGAGGGAAAGGTGAAGAGGAAATGTATTTGGAATAGACCAGAACTCCACACACTGAGGAAAGCTGGAAAGTTAACAGTGCTGCAAAGTTAGGCATGCATACAAATGCCTGCTCCAATAGAGCATGCTCCTTAACGGAAGAGTCATGAATCAAAATAGAAAAGGTGGATTCTCAAACCAAAACTATTTTTTAAATAGGATATCACTAAGTTGCTGAGAGCCTTACTAAGTAGCTAAGGCTGGCCTCGAACCTGTGATTCCCCTGTCTCAGCCTCCCAAGTACTGGGATTACAGGCATGCATCACCACGTCCAGCTCAAAACTATTTTTAAAAACTGGTTTAAAGCCAGGCGTGGTGGCGCACACTTGTAATCCCAGTACTTTGGGAGGCGGAGACCGGAGGATCCGGGTTCACGGCCAGCCTCAGCTCTCTCTCTCTCTCTCTACTTAGTGAGGCCCTCCGCAACTTTGAGACCCGGTTTCAAAATAAAGTGAAAAAAAATAGGGCCGGGGGTGTAGCGCGGAGGTAGAATGCCCCTGGGTTCAATCCCCGGTACTACAAAAAAAAAAAAAAACAAAAACTGGTTTTAAAAAAGTTATTTGTAAATCGTAAAACATATCTTAGGAGCAAAACCAAGTGGGATGGGAGAATAAACTTAGCACAAAAGCCTTCAATAGGGCACTAAAACTATACATACAAGGCAGTAAAAGCAGCAGTTGTTGACGTAGAATATCATTATGTTAAGGTAGGCTCGGCATACTTTCTGTAAAGGGCTAGATATTAAATATTTCCAGGTTTGTTGGTCACTGGGTCTATCAGAACAACTCAACTCTGCTATTGGAGCACAAAAGCAGCTTGTAAGTAAACAGCATGGCCAGATTTGGCCCTGTCTGTTCTAAAGGATCATGTCAGGAAGGGCCACAGGAGCTAAATCCTTTGGGATGAACTGCAGATCGTGAGTCAGGTTGTTTAGCAGAACCCCCCCTCTATTCCATCTACCTACCCCTAAATCACTACAAATCATGTCCAGAGTTTTGTGATGATTCCAGCAGAATTCCTATGTCCTGTCTGCTCTCTGCCTGGTGTTTTTCTGCTTGATGTAATTAAAAGAACACAGAAACCTCCAGTAGGAGAATCCCACCCCATTCCCTAAAATGAATTCTTCTAAAACTACAAAATAAGAGTGAACATTTTTAAGACAGGTGTGGTGGCACATGCCTATAATCCCAGTACTTGGGAGGCTGAAACAGGAGGATCACAGGTTCTAAGCCAGTCTCATCAACTTAGTGAGATCCTGTTTCAAAATAAAAAATAAAATGATAAAAAGGCCTGGGCTGGGGGTGTAGCTTGGAGGTAGAATGCCCCTGGGTTCAATCCCCAGAACAAAAAACAAACAAAAAGAATAACATTTTTAGAGAATATTCTTCTAAATTAGGATCTTCCCCTCAACAAACTACCAGAATAACTTTTCATGGCTAGCTTGGCTAAAGATCATCTCAGAGGTTACAATAAATATATTTACCAGAACCACTTTTAATTATCATCACCATAAAAAACGCAAAGTCAGCCAGGCGTGGTGGTGCACGCTTGTAATCCCAGTACTTGGGAGGCTGACACAGGAGGAGCGCAGGTTCCCCGGCCAGCCTCAGCTACTTAGTGAGGCCCTCTGCAAGTTAGTGAGACTCTGTTTCAAAATAAAACATAAAAAATAGGGCTGGGGATATTGCTCAGAGGTAGAATGCCCCTGGGTTCCATCCCCAGTACCACAACAAAACAAAACAAAAAACAACAAAAAGGTGCAAAGTCACAAAATGGATTTGGCCACACTGTATCACATCCTTTCTTTGGACTCTACAATGTGCAGCAAATCTGACATAATGTATACACATAATAAGAACTGTTCACATTCCTCATCAGGTCACTTCTAATTACACAGCAGGTATACAACCTCAGAATGGCAAAAACAAGGAATGACTGGTCATCCTTTTGGCATCTGGCCTATTCTTGTGTGAGCTATTAAGAGGATACATGATGTTGGTAATTGATGATTAATGCTGCGCACAGTTCTAATCCTTTCTTGTCATATGATAATCAAAAGCTCTACACAGCAAATGGATTATTTTCTGTAGGGGGCAGTGTGAGAGTCTCTCATGGTCCCACAGATTCCCTACGTTACCTTGCTTCTTTACTTGCTCCAGAAGAAGATCCTTCATGGCTGGCTCTTCTGCAAGGTCAGAAGGGACCTCACCTTCACTATTCACCATACCCACGCTGGCTCCGTGGTTAATGAAATACCTGTGCAACAAGACGCAGGATCAATATTATCTCTGTCCATCTAATGTCAATTTACACTCATGCCTCTGGAGTTCAATGCACAACAGGGTCTATTTGGGAGCTTTAAATATGGTCCCAGATAAGATGTTTCATTATTAATTGCCAACCCCATTAGCCTTCAGTAATTAGGATTGGAGGTTTTTCCATTTCCTGACGAGAGCAATGTCAACAACAGAATTTCTTTCATACTCATGTTCCTAACCCCACCCTCTCACTCCTAATGGATAGCCAGAGACTTTCTAAATACCATAAGGATTTTGTAAATACCAGGAGACCCTTAAAACACATCCACCGTCCCTGAGGTCCAAACAAGGTTTCCAAAAAAGACTTACTGCATTTGTAATATTAGGAATGAGAGAGCCCCCAGACACTATGTAAATAAGTAAATCTCATCATAACTTTTTCCAGTGCCACACTGTTGTTTACTAAGTAGTGTTGTGGGTGTGAAAACAGAAGAATAAAGTATCCATTAAAACTTGCATGAATCCTCTTATCAGACATCTACATGAAATCTCTACTCTTAGAGGAAACTAAACAACTGAAGAAGAAATATTAAAATGCTAAATAGTTAGATTTTAAATCCACATAGAATACTTGATCCTGAGGTACTGGGGATTGAACTCAGGCATTCTACCTCCAAGCCACATCCCCAGCCCTATTTTTTTTTTTTTTATTCTTTATTTTGAAACAAGAGTTTCACTAAGTTGCTGAGGGCCTCACTAACTAGCTGAGGCTAGCCGGGAACCTGGATCCTCTGGTCTCATCCTCTCAAGTACTGGCATTACAAGCGTGTGCCACCATGCCCGGCTAAGAGCTGATAATTTCAAAACCTTACATGAATCCTTTTTTATTTTCAAAATGTTTTCACAAATATTATATCATTAGTCTTAGGCATAAAGTAGGCAATGTGGGTACTATTATCCTTACCTTAAGAAGCTGCAATTTATACATATTAAGTAATTTTCTCAAAATCACATAGCTGGCCAATGACAGGCTATGGTCCTGGTCTTTTGAATTCAAGTCTAGTTCACCTTTTCTCTAGATCAAAGTACATTTGAGTCATTGAGAACCCCAATAATGCTGGGAGCTGTGTCAAATATTCAGAGGTATTTAAAGGGGAAAGAAAAACTGCAAATTAGATTTTAATCTACTCAACAATTCAATAAATATTTATTGAATACTATGTTCAAAGAACCATATTTTAGACACTGTAGGAGATTTTTTAAAAATCAATACATAACCACTGCATTCAAAGCGTTGGTAGAGGAGAAATAATCAAGAAAAATTAGATTAATACCATGATTTTGCTTTTTCAGTGCCTGACATCTAGTATAATAGGGCCTCAGTAAACGCCTGTTAATTTATAAATCAATTCCATATATATAAAACTCAAAGGCATTCACAATTCATCTAATTTTCAACTATCTCCTTCTTTCCCTCACAATCTTAGAGGAAGACAGACCCTATTCAATTCCAAAGTTAACTCCCTCTATCTCTATTCTTAAATCTGTCAAGTACACAATTCTATCTATCAATTGCCACTTCATTTTCCCATATTCAATAGCTTCTCTCTTCTGGTTTCTTCCCCTCATGCCAAGGAAACATTGAACTATACGTCCTTACCCTGAAAAATCAAAATACAAATAATATACATAATAAGCACAGAATAAATGTTTGTTAGATTAAGCTGTATACCAAACCCTTACTATTTTCAAACATATCCCACTCTCACCCAGCTCCCCTCCTTAGCTCAAGTTGTTTCCTCCAACTGGAGGGAACACAATCCCTTCTTTTCCCTTGTAGATACCTTTCGTAATGTTCGAGGACCATTTAAAATGCTTTTGCCTTCAAGAAGCCTTTGCCTGTCTTTACCAACTGACTTCTCTCCTTCCTTTAACACCACCCTCCCACTCCCCCCAAATACTAACGCTGGACCTCAGTCATGACATACTATATCTTGATGCAACCGCTCTGTCATGGAAAGCTACATAGGGGCAACAACTGTGCCCTCACTATTGTCACCACCAGGGCATCTAATACTTCAGCTTACCTCTTGACATTCCATAAATATTGCTTGAATTAAATGAAACGTCTTGATCACTTTGCTCCAACATCTATCCACCCCGTATTGGATCAGGCACAATATCACTACTCAAGTACACAGGCTTGCTTTTGCTTTTTCTAATCTGTTCTTGGGGCCATGATCAAGAAGACTGGTTTCTAGAAAGTAATCTGGCTCTCCATTTTTCCATTTTCTCCAGTTTTAGAAGGAGAAAAAAACCTAGGCACAGTGGTACATGCCTATAATCCCAGTACTTGGAAGACTAAAACAGGAGGATTATAGGTTTGAGGCTGGCCTCAGCAACTTAGTCAGATTTGGAGGAACTTAGTCAGATTTGGAGGAACTTAGTGAGACCTATTTCAAAAAATAAATAAATAAAAAGGGCTAGGGGAGGTAGAATGTCCCTGGGTTCAATCCCCAGTACCAAAAAATAAATAAATAAAAACCTCTTTAGTGTTACACTTTTACTTAAACAAGAACAAATATCAACCTATAAAATAGTATCTATTTTACCCTGAGAATCCTTATAGCTGTCTAGAGGCTCAGAAATAGCTAGCTCAATACACATGTACTTAGAAAATAAAGCCTTCCTATCCTTATAAATACATTACCATCAAAAGGCCTTTTTACTACTGCTTTTTTTTTTTTTTGCAGTACTGGGGATGGAACCCAGGGGCATTCTACCTCTGAGCTACACCCCCAGTCCTATTTTTATTTGTTATTTTGAAACAGGGTCTCACTAGGTTGCAGAGGGTCTCATTAAGTAGCTGAGGCTGATGGTGAACCTGTGATCCTCCTGTCTCAGCCTCCCAAGTACTGGGATTATAAGTATGCGCCACCACGCCTGGCTTACTACTGCTTTAAGAGAAAAAGGGAAATGAAATGTGTTAAGAAAAACCCAGAATAAATTAGCACCTCAATAAATTATAAAGCCAAGCTAAACGCTGTACCCTTGGGTCAATCTGATACTTCTAAGTTAAACACTATTCATAATAAAAATGTAAGAACACCCAGCTAACTAGTGTTAAGTGTATACTCAAATTAAGATGAGGAAAAAATAGCTGGGCACGCCTATAATCCCAGTACTTGGGAGGCTGAGACAGGAGAATCACAGGTTTCAGGCCAGCACATTGTAACTTAGCAAAACTGTTTCAAAATAAAATAAAATGGGGCTTGGGGTGTAGCTCAGAAGTAGAGTGCCCCTGGGTTCAATCTTTAGTGCTAAATAAATAAACACCTCTAACTCTCCTTTTGATGTACCATACTAAGTACAAATATAAGATAAAAAGATTATCATAAAACATGAAATAGAATACATTTGGATTCTTCCTGGAAAGCCAGTTTACCTTGTATTCATTTCTACTTCCTTGAAAATTAGAGTTCCTAATGATCCTAGAAATAAGAGTGTGAAGTATATTATCTTTAAGATACAAAAAGAAAAATGACAAGATGACTAAGGGCTGATCTTACCTAAAACATTCTTCATTGGCTCTGAGGTAAAGCAAACAAATGAATAATACAAACAACTGTTTTCTATTGTATAAAAAAATAATGCTACAGCCAGGTGTGATGGCTGGTGCCTGTAATTCCATCTACTCTGGAAGCTGGGGTAGAAAAATCTCCAGTTCAAGGCTAGCCTGGGCCACTTAGTAAGACCCTGTCTCAAAAAATAAATAAAAAGGGCTGGAGGTATAGCTCAGCAGTAGAGCACTTGCCTACCATGTACAAGTCCCTGACTTCTATCCCTAGTACTAGAAAAAAACCGCTATGTGTTACAAATAAATAATTTCACAAAATCAAAATCTGTCTAATAATGATATGCATAATAAAAGATAAATTAAAGAAGGCCATCCCTATCACCACCTCACCTGTCCAATGGATTCTAGTCTAGATCATCTCAACTAACGAGCAGACTTTCATATGCCTAATTTGTAATAGTTTGTATGAGGAAACTGTAACTGAGAGATTTGCTTCATTCAAGATAATATTTGAGTTAGAGATTGCTGAATTTTGAACTTATTTCCAAAGGAACTGTGTTCATCCATAAAGATGAATTTTAAAAAACACTGTAAGCCGGGCGTGGTGGCACAAGCCTGTAATCCCAGTACTTGAAAGGCTGAGACAAAGAAGATCACAACTTCTCCGTCAGCCTCAGTGACTTAGTCAGGCCCTCAGCAATTTATTGAGACCCTGTTTTTAAAAAAAGCCTCTGTAGAAGAGCATTACAATCACTCACTTCACAGCAGGCAGGTAATGCCAACACAAGTGACCCTAATTCTAAGCATAAACTCTCTTTAGAAAAGTAAAAAAATAAAAACAAAAGTGAATCCTTGAATACAATGATATTTGGGAGCTCAAATATCACAAACATGCTACTTGAACAAACAATAAAATATCAATAATGAGGGACAATTTTTTTTCTTTTGTACTAGGGATTGAACCCAGGGGCATTCTACCTCTGAGCTACACTCCCAGCCATATTTTTAAAATTTTGAAACAGGGTCTCACAAAGTTACGAAGGGCGTACTAAGAGGCTGGCTGCGAATCTGTGATTTTCCTGTCTCAGCCTGCCAAGTACTGGTATTAGAAGCATGTGCCGCCATGTCTGGCTTCTGTTTCTTAGATAAAAATTTTTTTTTTGTTTTTTGGGGGTTTTTTTGCGGTACTGGGGATTGAACCCAGGGGCATTCTACCTCCGAGCTACACCCCCAGCCCTATTTTTATCCTTTATTTTGAAACCAGGTCTCGTGAAGTTGCAGAGGGCCTCACTAAGTAGCTGAGGCTGGCTGCGAACCTGGATCCTCTGGTCTCCGCCTCCCAAGTACTGGGATTACAAGCTTGCGCCACCATGCCCGGCTTATACTTTATTTTTGAAACTGGGTCTCACGAAGTTGCAGAGGGCCTCACTAACTAGCTGAGGCTGGCCGCAAACCCGGATCCTCCAGTCTCTGCCTCCCAAGTACTAGGATTACAAGCATGCGCCACCACGCCCGGCTAGATAAATGTTTTAAGTAAAATCAAAATTGAGAAGAAGCCACCTTAACTCTTACACATCAGAATGATGCTAACATTTGTAAGGCTGAGAATCAGAGCCTTTCTTATGAGACTATGAAATGGGGACAGCCCAGGGGATGAAGAGGTGACTGACTTCTACTAATTCAGAACAGAATAAGGAATGAAGAGTAAAACAGACTGCACTATTTATTTCTCTTAGCTTTGGGACTGATCCAATCATACACTTTCTTTTTTTGTGTGTGTGGTATGGGGGATTGAACCCAGGGGCATTCTACTTCTGCACCACACCCCCAGCCCTATTTTTTTTATACTTTATTTTGAAACCGGGTCTCACAAAGTTGCAGAGGGCCTCACTAAGGAGAGGGAGAGAGAGAGAGAGAGAGAGAGAGAGAGAGAGAGAGAGAAAGAGAGAGAGAGAGAGAGAGAGAGAGAGAGAGCGCTGAGGCTGGCCGTGAACCCGGATCCTCCGGTCTCCGCCTCCCAAAGTACTGGGATTACAAGCGTGCGCCACCACGCCTGGCTCCAATCATACACTTTCTTGAACAAGCAGCCCAGTCAAACACCAATGCTGCTACCTAATGTTTCTCTGACCCTGACTCTCCCTTTATCTTCTCCTTCTGAGCATCCCTGGCTCAACAGCAAGCCCAGCAACTCAGGCTCTCCTCAGGAAAGCTGGGCAAATCAGATTCTGTGGGAAGCCCTTCTCAGACCTCTATGTGGCTGCCAACAGAATTCTCCCTGTTGTTTGCTGAATAAGAGAAATGTAGTGCTAATCATATTATTGAAAAAGCTCTTAAAACAAGCAATCTGATTTTCAAAGACCATAGAATATCATGATTTTATTTAAGGAATTTACCTTATCAATCTAAATTTACCCTCATCAAGAATATATTCAATTCCTTCATTTAAAAGATGTTTCAACTGCCAAAGTCTCTTTCCTATTTAAAAATAACCCCCCTGATTTCATACAACAAACATTTATTTAATGCCTCTTATCTCTCAGGCACTATGTGGTCAGTATTCTTTGGCCCAGGGGAAGGGCAACTAGTTGTCATGGAGGTGAGTAGATACTAATGTATCTTATTAAACATACTCATTCAAGGAATCTGGAGAACACATGCCAGTTACTACCTTTCCTTCCTTCAGGATGTTTAGGTGCTTTCTTCTGCTATTAAACACCAGCATGCCAAGTATTTTCTGCTTTTGTTTGTACTAAGCACTAATTTTTTTAAAACAGGTTTACAAAGACATCAGAAAAAAAATTTCCAGGCCTGCCTACATATGTGTGCCCTGCTCTAGCTGTTCAGAAGTGAATCCAGACGGTGTACCAGACAGAAGCTACCTCTGCATATCCTAGCAAATATAAATTATATGAAAACAGAAGCAAACAAAAAGTTTCAACTAAGAAACAGTGGACTTCTCAGGTAAGTAAAACAGTATCAGTTATCCCTTGAAATAATCAACTTCCTGCATTTATAATTTATAATAAAGATATAGCTATTTATGAAAGTCACATTCTTATGAGCAGAGGAGAAATGAAATCTATTCCTACCAAACCCACACAGAAACTCACTCTGCTATGTTGAGATAGCCACAGGAAGCCGCTGCGTGAAGGGGTGTCCAGCCCTCGTTGTCTTGCTGGTTTACATTGGCTTTGTTCTCCACCAGAAACTTCACCATGTCCAAATTTTCATCAATACAGGCCTGAAAAGAAAAGTCCATTCATTCATTCAACAAGTACCTATTAAGTTTTACTATGTGCCAGACACTGCTCTGGATACTGACAATGCCCAGCAGTTCTAATGATACATTAAGTGTCCAAAGCAAGACTTCTAAGTACTATAGGACTATTATTTATAATACTAAAAGGATTAATTGTGAAAGTGATTTCTGAAGTGCTATAAATGGGTAAGCTGTTTAATCATTATAATATAAAAAGAAGAAAGAGCATGTTAGAAATCTCATAAGCACTGATTTGCTTATGTATTTTAAAAGAAAATAATCACATACAATTAGATGTAATTTTCTCAGTGGGAGGTTGCAGTTTAAGACTATAGGACTTGGAAAGTCCCCTGCTTTGGCAAGAAAAGGGTAGGGGGATCATATCAAATGAAATAAATGTATTATCTTTTCATCTATTTTCTGAAAGGCTTCAAACAATGTGGAAAGTATATCTGTAGTTACAGATGTGAGAGATCCTTATCTCCCCATCTCATAGCAGGAATTAGGAGTGAGCCCAGAAGCTCTTTAAATGAAAGCCTTAGGCCCACCATAGTCTAAAAGAAACAGTCACAAACAGCAATGAGATCTGCAAAAACCAAAAGGCTGTCTTGATCAGCTACAGAATAAAAAGGAGGTAGAAGGCCCATCACATTGACAAAGGTAATCATCATTCCAGGCTTAGATGATTCCAAAACAGTTGGGATCATTCAAGATCTAGAATCAAATGATACCACTTTTTAAAATTTTGCCTATGAATACCCTCCTTCAAATAAATAAATAAATAAATAAATAAATAAATAAATGTTAAATGAGGAAGAATCCATTAACCAAATCAAAATGATTTTCACAATAATATTCAGAGGTTATATGCTTTTTCATTGTTTTGACATTTGTGCTAATGATGCAAAAGCAATGGTGGATAAAATTGCTTGTACTGAGCACAAATCAAGGCGGCAGCATCAAAAAGGCCAATTCCACTTAAGAATAACCTTGAGTAAGCAGCAAAAATTATTATTTTTATTAAATCTAAATCTCTGAGTATTGGTCTTTAATATTTTGTGTGACAAAATGGGAAGTATATTTGAAACACTTCTGCTGTACCTGAAGAATGATGGCCATTTCTAGAAAAAAGCAATTGTGGATGCATTTGAGTTGCAAAATGAACCAGACACTTTTTACAGAACACTATTTTGTGTGTGTGTGTGTGTGTGTGTGTGTGTGTGTGTGTGTGTGTGTCTGTCTGTCTGTGTGTGTCTGTGTGGTACTGAGGATTGAACCAGGGGCATTCTACCTCTGAGGTACACCCTCAGTCCTTTTTGGTTTTTATTTTGAAATAGAGTCTTGCTAAGTTAACGCATACTGGCCCCAAACCTGCAATTCCCCTGTCTCAGCCTCCCAAGCACTGGGATTAAAGGCGTGCACCACCACATCTGCCTGGGTTATTATTATTTTAAGTGAGTTAATACGTATATGTTTTTAAAATTTCTCAGAACTATATAGTAGCCAATATGAACAAAGTTCTGAATAAATGTGGGGGGTTCTGAATAATTTTTTAAGTAAAAAGATCAGTTTAAAACCACTGTCTTCAATCAAATATACCAAGAGCTGAGCATGGTGGCACATGCCTGTAATCCTAGTACTTGGGAGGCTGAAACAGAAGGATCGCAGGTTCGTGGCCAGCAACTTAGCTAGGACCTCAGCAACTTAGTGAGATGCTGTTTCAAAGAATAAAAGGGCTGAGGGTGTAGCCCAGAGGCAGAATGCCCCTAGGTTCAGCCGGGTGTGGTGGCACACACTTGTAATCCCAGTACTCAGGTTTGCCGCCAGCCTCAGCTACTTAGTGAGGCCCTCTGCAACTTAGTGAGACCCTCTGCAACTTAGTGAGACCCTGTTTCAAAATAAAGAATAAAAAATAGGGCTGGGTGTGTAGCTCAGAGGTAGAATGCCCCTGGGTTCCATCCCCAGTACTGCATATAAAAAAAGAATGCTCCTAGGTTCAATCCCCAATTCCACAATTTAAAAAAAAGCCAAGAGATATTTTGTGGCGATGATGAACAACTGATTATAATAGCAAAAGATTACCATGGAACGAATTCAAGTTTAGAACTCCAGAGGATCTCTGTAAGACCTAAGTAGTATATATCACATCAAGAGAACTTATGGGAACTCCCTCTAGAGATAAACCTTGTGTCATTTCTGCCTAAAAGAAGAGACATGGATGAAAAAAGGCTAAAATTTTAGGTGAAAATAAGCTAACTGGTTACTAAAGGCATTGTTGTTTATTTTTCCCAAACCATTCGCTATCCTTTTACAATTACTGAAATTAGTTAAACAAATCAGGTTAGATTTATTTGATGCAATATACTATATTCCTCCAACTTAACCTTTTGAGGTCAGATGACTTTTTTTCTTTTTCTTTTTGGTACTGGGGTCTTATTAAGTTGCTAAGGCTGGCTATGAACCTGCGATCTTCCTGCCTCAGCCTCCCAAGTACTGGGATTACAGGTGTGCGCCACCATGCCTGGTCAGATGACTCTTTCAACAAGCAGCTTCAGAAATTACATTTTTCTTATGATATTTTCTTAGGTTTATCAACTTCCACAAACATTCTCTATTTAGTCTTTCTTTACTTCCTTAACACATAAAATACTATCTCATAATTATACTCATCATTCAGTTGGTCATATATGGTATGTCTGTCAGGCCACAGTTCTATATGGCAAGCTCTAGCCAACTCACTGCAGGGTGCCTCACTAAAAAACTGTAAATAAATAATTTTAAGTCAAAGGATGGAAGCTGGCATATCTTAACCCACTTTTCTACTGCTATACAGAATACCTGGGTAATATATATAGGAAAGAGCTTCACTCTGCCTCATGATTCTGAAGGCCGAGAAGTCCAGGATTGGGTGTCGGCATCTGGTGAGGACTTTATGCTGCTTCAACTCATGATGACGAGTGGAGGGGTAAGAGGGCGTGTGAGAAGGAAAAGGGAGTTGGACTCCTAGCCCGTTTCCAGGAAGAAAGACATTAATTCATTCATGAGGGTTCTACTCCCGCAACCCAACACCTTCCTCTAGGTCCCACCTCCCAACACCGCTGTATTCAGGAACTAGGTTGCAACGCATGAACTTTTGAAGAACACACTCAAATCACAGCAGAGCACTTTTCAAAACGGCACTGAAATCCAAGGAGAAGACAGTGTTTTCAAGGATTGCTAGATACACTCTTCACCCTTAATAATAATTTCTATACTGAGCGGGTCAAATGTGCCGCATCTCCCAGTATGGCCCAGGGCAGCTGGGTCAGCTGCTTCTTGCTTAGTTACAAAATGTCTTTGGCTCTGAAAGAAGTCTAAAAACTTAGCTCCTGTGGCCACACTACCACCAGGAAGACTTTTGGAAGCCAATGTTTTCAAGATTAATCTTTGCCCTTTGAAGATGTCAGCAGCCAAATTCCAGAGGGCCTAAAATAAGTCCAGCAGTGTAGTACAGGTATCAAATGGGAGAAAATGTATCGCTTCTCTTTCCTTCCCTCTTAACATCTCTCTCTGTTTCTTAATCTCCTTCACTCTGTCACTACTTTAGTTCTCCTCTTACTTAATTTTGTGAATTGTTGTCTATAAATCTCAAATCTTTGAGACAATATTTTTATGGGAATGACATTGTGAGGAAGCCTGAGTGAAAAACAATAAAAAATAATAAAATAAATAAATAAACTGGCCTAAACTGATGTGGTGGCGCACACCTGTAATCCCAGTACTTGGAAGGCTGAGACAGGAGGATTGCAGGTTCAAGGACAGCCTCAGAAAGTAGTCAGACTCTCATTAACCTAGCAAGACCCTGTTTCAAAATAAAAATAAAAATAGGGTGTAGCTTGACGTAGAATGACCCTGGGTTCAACCCCCAGTACCACAAGAAAACAAAACCCTGGCCTAATCTGACATGCAATTTGGCAGATCATCAATCAAAGAATTATTTTAGAGTCCTGCTGTTCAAATCATTCCCCCAAAGACTCCACGAAGAGGGCAGTATATTGTTAAAAGCACCAGCTTTGGAGTCAGACAGACCAGGGTTTGCAGGCCAGCTCTGCCAAAGCACAGAGTCCTTAGTGGGGTATCTCACCTAACTCACCAGTGTACTCATCCACAGTATTGGGAAGACTACCTGCCACATAGGGTCTTGTGAGGACTAAAGGAAGTAAGCTCTCGGAATAGTTTCTGACATTGTTTTTAAGCCAACAGTTTAACAATCAGCAACTTCCCCAGGATAAAAACGTCACACACACGATGCACTTACTCCTCACCCATCACAGCCTTCCTTCACCTCCAGTACATTATGGAGGAAAGCAGTTTGATTAAAAATGTCTTTGTATTGACAAGATTTGGGAGCTTGATTGTAAGTGTAACTTCAGAAAAATTCCCTCTCTAATGTTCAGACTTCTGTGGGTTCCTAAATTCAGGAGCTCCATGAATAAAATAGTATGTGCCATGGTTAAGCTAGAAGGAAGCATCCTTGTAGGTAACACCAAGCAACAGTTATAGGACATTTACTCTTGTGAAATACCTTGGGCTCTCTCTCTCTCTCCCCACCCCTTTTCTCTCCCTCCCTCTCTATTCTTTTTTGGCCTCCAGAAGAAGGACTATGACTAAAACATGGACAAGAGACTAACGGTCCCTGAAAACCTTCTCAAGTGAATAATGACTAAATTTAGATGTCCTTCTGCCCACTCCATCTGCAGCTGTGCTGCTGACTCATTCCCAACTGAAGCATGGTACATGAGCAGATTTGCCCATCCATAAAACCTTGTCCAGGGCCATGGAGTCCAACACCATGCCTCAACCCAGAGCTATACTAAACCCTCCAGACAGAGAGTGCTTTCCCTTTCTTGGGAAGGAGGCTAAACACGTTTTTGATGTTACTGATGACAACAATGGGGATATTCTTCTTTGCCTTTAACTCAAATTCCTTCTGATGAGGCTTAAGTCCATTTCTTCCTATTTTGCATTCCTGAAGACACACAGAATATTACTAAAGCAACAATTTGTTCTAAGCTCCCTAAAAAATGAAGACATGACTTAATTATCATTCCAAAAGAACTATTCTGAAAAACTGCTAGGTAGTAAGCTAAAGCTTCCTAAAATAGGAATGCCACATTTCTCTGGCAAGGACAAGCTTTCTCCAAGGTAAAATACTTGCTTTTACTAATAAAACAGGGCAAGAGCACTATGATCTTTCTACTGTACCTGATATTGCTCTGTCTATATCAAAGTGGCTGATGGTTGATCAGTGCCAGAGTTAAATCTGGGAGTGCATAGAGGCCTTACAAAACAAAGCCTCCTTGGTTCCCAAAATAGCTTGCAACTGTCACCGCCACCAAGTGCTGGCTTTAAGAGCTGACCTTGCTGCTGTGTTTCAGAATAATGCTAATACTACCTGCCTCAGCTTGTGAACAACTCTTTCCCACAAAAGCCAACTTCAGGTGCCCAGTAAGTTGCTACACTGGAAGCTGGACTTGGTGCTGCCTTTCACCTACTTATTTGCATTTTTTCAGTCCAGATGTTTGCCTTGATTTAAACAAACCATGCTAACAAAAATGTTGGGAGAGTATACTAAAAGACACTATCAATTACCACAGGTAATCTTCCAAGTGGGAAAAAATACTTGCAAACCATGTTTCTGATAGAGATTAAATGCTACGGGACATTTATTCTTATTAAATACCTTGGTGTCTGTGTGTCTGTGTGTCTCTCTCTCTCATCTTTTTTTTGGCCTCCAGAAGGACTATGACTAAAGTATGGAGGAGAGATGGATAGTACCTGAAAACCTTCTCAAGTGAATAATGACTATATTTAGATGTATAAGGAACTCCTATACAGAATATACTGATTCAAAAATGGGCAAAGGACTTGAATAGGCATGTTCCATGTTTGTTTATAAATGATATATAAATGGCAAAAAACATATGAAAATATGCTCAACATCACTGATCAATGAGAAAATGCAAATCAAACCCACAATAATATACCACCCATTAGAATGGCTATTCTCAAAAAAACAGAAAATAACAAAAGTGTACAAGATGTGGAGAAATTAAAATCCTGTGTACTGCTAGGGGTGGTATAAAATGGTGTAGTCTCTATGGAGAACAGTATAACAGTTTCTAAAAAAAATCAAAATTAGAATTATCATTTTTATTCAATTCAAAAATGGAAGTTGGATGTGGTAGTGCACATCTGTAATCCTAGTACTTGGGAGGCTGAGACAGGATCACAGGTTCAAAGACAGCCTTAGCAATTTAGTAAGGCTCTCAGCAACTTAGGGAGACCCTGTTTCCAAATAAAAAAGTAATGATAACCCAGTACTTTGGGAGGCGGAGACTGGAGGATCCAGGTTCGCAGCCAGCCTCAGCCCTCTCCCTATCTCTCTCTCTCTCTCTCTCTCTCTCTTCCCGTCTCTCTCTCTCTCTACTTAGTGAGGCCCTCCGCAACTTCGTGAGACCCGGTTTCAAAATAAAGTATAAAAAAAAATAGGGCCGGGGGTGTAGCGTGGAGTTAGAACACCCCTGGGTTCAATCCCCGGTACCACACACACACAAAAAGTAATAATAATAAAATAGGGCTGGGGGCATGGCTCAGAGGTAGAATGCCTCAGGGTCAAATCCCCAGCAACACATACACACATACACACACACACACACACACACACACGGAATTTGGGGCAGATACTCAAAAGAATTGAAAGCAGGATCTCAAAGAGATATCTGTACACCTATGTGCACAACAGCATTGTTCAAAACCAGTAAAATGTGGAAGCAACCCAAGAGTCCATTGACGAATGGATAAGCAAAATGTGATGTATACCTACAATACATATATTCCAGAGGGAGTGTGACCGGGCTGACATCTTGATTTCAGATTTCTAGCCTCCAGAACTGAAGAGAATAATTTTTCGTTGTTTTAAGCCAACAAGTTTGTGGTAATTTGTTACAGAAGCCACAGGAAACTAATACAGTTGAAACAACAAGGAGTCAGAACCTAAAGAGTCTGCCATCTCTTCACTCCTTGCTATTAACTGAAAACATCAGTGATAAATCCCTTCACTGACAGATGAAAAGAGGACAAAATTTTTTCATATCACTTTTTAAAAGATAGCTCCATAGCCTGGCATGGTGGTACATGCCTGTAAACCCAGTACTTGGGATGCTGAATCAGGAGGATCGCAGGTTTGAGGCCAGTGTGTGGTAACTTAGTAAGATCCTGTTTCAAAATAAAATAGGACATGGGGTATAACTCAGTGGTACAGTGCCCCTGGGTTCAATCCCTAGTACCACCACCAAAAAGGAAAAAAAAAAAAAAAAGAAAGAGGAGGAAAAGAAGAACCCATAAATGAGTTCCCCGAGAAACCCAACATTTCTAAGCCCAATGTCTCCTTGCTCCAACTAGACAGCCTCATCATATGCCAAGCAAATGCACAAGTAAATTAAAGGTGATAAAGGAGTCAGTAAACTTGGAAATCTCCACCATCAACACATCACCCCTACGAGAAGGTTTTAACATATTCGTAGTTAATATTGACTGATCCAATGTTTGAATCAATCCTTCCAAGTACCTGTCTCTCCATTCCAATCATAAGATAGTATAACTACTGCTTAAGTGAGAATCGTAATAGCAGTCGGCTCCAACATGACAGGTGACCTCAGCAACTGTCATCCCTGTGTGAAAGACTCACAACCCCACTGGCAGAGACAGTTTGGCTCCCAGATGGTGAGAACTATATCTGATTATGTACTCAGTGGTCAGGCAGGCTTTGGACACAGATCTGTGGCCTTTCAACAGATAGCCAAGAGAGGACAGCAGAAGTAAAGAATTTTCCATGGACTGTCACACTGATTAAGATTTTTTTCTCAGCAGACTGGCATATTACCTCAAGACTGCAAATGTTTACAAGTTGGACCAGAGAACATCTTCTTTCAATTAAGAGCAAGTATCATATCGCCTAAGGGTTAACAATAGCTTTTTATTTCTTTTTTTAAGTACTGGGGATTGAACCCAGGGGCATTCTACCTCCGAGCTACACCCCTAGTCCTTTTAATTTTTTATTTTGACATAGGGTCTCACTAAGTTGCTGAGGCTGGCCTTGAACCTGCAATCCTCCTGTCTTAGCCTTCTGAGAACTGGGATTATAGGCATGCACCACCATGCCTGGCCAAGCCCTAGCTCTTAAAATAATGTTTCCCTCAACCTTCTCTATCCCAGACCTTTATCCACCTAAATGAAGAAATGCTCATTAAGTTGTCTTACAGGTGTCACCTTGCCAACTTTTGTACTATACAAGACTCTTCATGTGTGATCACTCAGGTCATCAAGGCAGGTTTTTAAAAGATAAAAAGAAAGAAGATGAAGAAAGGGCCCAGAAAATGAAAGCATCTTCTCAAAGCTCATGGTTCATCTTCAAACAGAAGATTTATACTTCCAATTTCCAAATGTCTACTTTGTTACTCACTGATAATCCTAATTTTAAGGAACAATAAATGAGGTCTATTAATTGTGGTAAAAATCCCAAGTACAACTTTTTCCTGGGTCAAAGGAGTATACATAGCTGAGTAACTATGGCGCTTATAGAAGAAAGTCCTATCAAAATTACCTGCTTGTGAAGGCTGCACATAAGAGCAGAATACTAAGCAATGGAATAACTTCCCTTAGACTGATCAAAGAAAGTTCCTTGGAAAAATGTCTGTTACAACAAAGCTGTAAAGGAAGGAAAGAATGTGGTAGCCGGTGTAATAAGCATTAGGACTTTTCATTTAAACATAGAGAAACTTAGCCCAGAAAAGTGAAGACTATTTAAGGTCACATATTCAGTTGAAGCTCCACCTAAATGCTTTCTACCTACTAATACAGAGGTATCCAAAATAGAATTCATGGGCCAGGGTCAAGATACCACTTGGCTCATGGAACATTTTAAATACCTGATACTATCTCCCTAAAAATAACTTTACTTTAACGTGTATAGGGTAATTTGATATTGGTCTGGCACTCCAATAATTTGATATGAAGAATGCAGCCAATTGGTCAATTTGAGTTGGTCATTCCTAATTAGACTACATGTGAAATACAAAGATCCCACTGAAGAGCTTTGGTTACCACTCTGTTTATTAGCATGAGTCTGGATTAGAAACCTCCCTCATATCTTGGCTACCTGTCTTAACCACAGCCCCCCAAAGGTCTACTCTGCTGCCAACTTGGCATGGAGAGTAAATTGCTGTTCCATGGAGAGGGATTTTTCTATTTAACTCCAGATCACTCTGTGCCCATAAACAAGTGTTTCACAAGCCACAAGAGTACAGCCTGAAAGCTATGGCATGGGCAATACTCCACGGCTGTCAAGTAAGCCTGGGGAAAAGAAGGAAGGCAATTCTGGGATCTACGTTGGGTAAGGAGTGAAGCCACAAATAAATTAGAGGAAGTTTTAAATTCACAGAAAGTATAAATCAGCACACCAAAGTTTATCCCTAAAAGGAGATTTTAAACAAGTGGTTATTATTTCCCTAGTACATTTTCAGTGAGAGTTTTGGAGAGTCAAAGCTAGTAATATAGTAATCCATATCATTTACTGTCATACCCCACCCCATCCACCGCCCCATGTATAGTCCTATACAGGAAGAGATACTAGAGAAAGCAGTTATATAACCCCACCCAGTACAGTGTTCTAGTTAAGAGCACAAACTATGGAACCAGACATTCTGGGTTCAAATCCCAGGCCTACAAGTTAATAGTTTTATGTTCTCAGAACAAACTACCTTTATATACTTCAGCATGCTCATCTGTAAAATTATCATCATGAAACTACTTCATGGGGTTCAAATTAGGACTGAGCTAATATTCATAAAAATACTGAATTCAAGGAACATAGTTAAATGCTATGTAAAGGTTAGCTACTATTAGTAACAGGGGTATTACTAATAATACCCCTATATAGTCTTTAAGAGTTAGCAAGGCAATTGTGAAATGTGCAGCTATATACATAGATACACATGCATTAGTCTGGTAGTTGGGTTTTAGTTCTTTGGGGTAAATGCCTAGAAGTGGTATCGCTGGGTCATACGGTAGGTTCATTCCCATTCTTCTGAGGATCCTTCACACTGTTTTCCAAAGCGGTTGCACTAATTTGCAATTCCACCAACAGTGTAGTAGAGTTCCTACTTCTCCACATCCTCGCCAGCATTTGTTGTTGTGTTTTTAATGATTGCCATTCTAATTGGGGTTAGGTGAAATCCCAGGGTAGTTTTGATTTGCATCTCTCTGATTGCTAATGATGTTGAACAGTTTTTCATACATTTATGGGCCATTTGTATTTCTTCTTCTATGAAGTGTCTATTTAGTTCACTTGCC